>JACXGM010025561.1:0-15254 GCA_016801145.1 Umbra pygmaea | reverse complement strand
GCAGAAAAGCTGTGTATTGTAATGAATACAGTAATTCTATGTGAAATGTTGATGTTTAGGAACAACTATTGTAAGTAAGAGTCTTTTATAGCTTTAATGTGTAATCAAAGCAACAAAAGATATCTAATACAAAGAGGTCAGAAAGTCAGTGGCCTAACTGCATGTGATTTATAAAAGTACAAAATTGATTTAATTGGGACCAGTTTCATCAAAAAGTAAACACAAAATAAATCAATGGTATTTTGGCCATCACATTTTTCAAATGGGTAAACAAGGAAGTTAAATGATTGATATGGTATGAGCCAGAAAGTGTGTGCTGGTAAAAAGTAATATATTTGATCTGCAACTGTAAATTGGAACTTAAAAAGTAGCTCTCTGTAAGTAACGTGCCATGTGCCATACAATAACCTATTTAATTTAGTCATTTCTCATATAATTTGAGGCGCATTACTCAGTCTCCACTCTATGTTCATATTTCTAGGTTAGCTCTCTCACCCAAACAGGGAGCATCACCTCAGCGCGTAGCTTTAATGTCGGGAGCTGTATGCAGCTGACATTAGCTAAGGTCGATGTAACTTAACATTAGCTACACACGCGCAGCAGTTTGTCTACATTACTCATCGATCAAATAAGACTATGGTGGGACAAAAATTCACACTTCTCGAGTGGAACCGGTTTTCAATCCCCATCCGAGGCAGGTTGCTAACGTTAGTTAGCCAGCTTTACTAAACATCACTCTTACAGCTTACCTTCTTTGTACTTCCTTTCTAAGTGACGATACAAGTTTGACGTAGTCCCCACAGTCTCTGAAATCGAAGCACTGCAGTCTTTACAAGAAGCTGTATGCTTTCTTCTGGATGGTGTTTTACAAATATAATCTTTATGATTTTTATAGCCAAATTGTATTACTGAGGATTTTCCAGACATCTTCTCCTGCTCCCAGACAAATACAGTTCACTTTCTTGGGAGTAGGAGTGAAAGGGGGCGAGGATGGGTGACAGCGGTAACAAAAATACAAATAGCCACGAGTTACGTTATTGCTTGGATTTGAATCAGTACATTTTACATCCAATAAAAGCAAAGATGTTAACAAAAATAGACAATATACTGGCAATTTAGTGATATTTCCACAGTTATGGTCTTGACTGGTCTTGAAAAAACTCCAGAGTCCTCAATATCCGACACAGAGTAGAAATGCGGTAGAGACCGAGACGAGACCGAGACCATCAAAAAGTGGTCTCGAAACCGGTCTCGAGACCAAGACCGGTCTCGAGTACTACAACACTGACAGAGGGTGACAAATGTCGTCACATTGTGTAACATTTACAATGGAAATCATTGACATTAAGTCTGGCAATACAAGTCTAATAAAACTAGTCCTCAAATGCAAAATGTAATTATATTGGTGGGATGTCTGTTTCAATCTGCTCCAAAGCATACCCTATCATTATCCTAGAAATTATTTCACAGATAAAACAAGTCCCACCCCCCAAAAAAAGGATGAGCTGTTCTTTTGCAAAGGAACGGAGCCATAAGATCCGTCTCCTTTCAAAGAGCCGTGAAATTCCCACGATGGCTGGTAGATTATAAAAGTTGGATTGTATCTGCTTCAAAAATACATAATTCAATTTAAAAGTACTGCAAACTATCTAGAGTAATGTTGGCATATCAAAAGATTAAAAGTAAATTGTATTTATATTTTGGGACAGTTCTAGTTTTGATTGGGACGGTTGATATTTGAATTTCAAATTTGACTTTCCAAGCTTTGAGCCCTGTAATAATATTGCTGTTTTTGACCACATCACTATCGCTCTATGGCCTTTGTAAGATAGTGATATTTGTTTTACTGCATCACTATCACTCTTTGTAAGAGTTATTGATTTTTAAAAATGTAACCGTCTGTCCAAACAGTCAACACAGCTCAAATACTGCCAATAAATAACATACAAGACTTGGCAACAGAGGTTCCTACACATTCCTCAAGGTCCAGAACAGAGAATAGGAGGTTCATAGAATTAAACAGAACTCTGCCAACACAGGCAAATCAGGGTAGCAGTCAAATATGATAAGAACAAATACAAATAAAGTATAGCAAACCATGGACTGTAAAGGAGGCAACATCTTTGTTGATGCCCCTTGTCCCAAAATAGTTGAAAACTCAAATATTAGCTCAGAGAAAATGTTTTACCCTACAAGTAAGGTGGTATATAATGTCAGAAAATAGTATAGGAATAGGCTCAGTACTATTCAGAAAATATTACGAAATACTGAGATGAATGCCAAGACCAGTTAACACTTTTGGGAAATGTGTAATTTTTGTTTGAGTTCCTTAAAATACAATTTACAATTTGGCAATATGTAATGGAACAGCTTTTTTTTCTCATTGTTATCAAGACTGCCAACCAAAAAAAGAAACCTATATACAGATGTCACTCATCTATTTTTGTCAGTAAATCGTGATACATACTGTGGTTTGCCACCGGGGGATTATTATATTTTTAAGTACAATTTGTGGCCACCAAGTAGCATCGCTAAGCCCAACAGTTGTTCTTCCAAAGCTGTGATTGGCCAACCATTTATAATTTGACTTGATGGTGCAAGGATAAATTGCTCGTTCTCATACTGCGTCACCAATCAGTACCAATGGTACCAATCAGAGTCCATGGTGCAAGAGACCATTGAAAATGCTCTTCTCTGAAAACACAGCGAGTTCTATGTAGTCTACAGTCAGTGCAGTACTCGTTTTCAACATTCACATATTACTTTTTTCTAACAGATATTACGTTTTTGAAGAGAAGCTCAACAAAAATCAGTTTGAAAGATATTATCTGCAATCTAATTTAATAAATGAACGTGTGGGTGTGTGCGTGCATATAGACTCCGTGTTCCAGGACTGTTGTACATTGTTGTTACGTTAAGTGTGTGTTGTTGCTATGAATTATCTCAAGTTATTTTGGGCATATTGTTTATAGTTTAAAACAATCCTGACTACTCAAAAGCCATTCAAAAATTACTTTTAGAAATCGCTATATGATGTCTGTAAGCTGATCACTGCCTTAATTAACAGTATTTGATTTCTAGTTTCCTAATGGCAGCACACGGAGAACGTGGCGCAGTGGACTAGGGCATCTCACAATGCTGCAACAGAGATGCAATGACAGAGACTGAGGGTTCATACCCAGTGTAGGTTTATATTCTTATAATTGGCACTAATTACTTAAGAAACTATTACTTTTAATTTAAATAATACTGGTGGATCTGTCTTTTAAAATGGTAAATGGACTCCATTAATATAGTGGGGGGTGGGGTGCTAGGGGTAGCGGTAGTGTCCCCCTAGCAAAGTGAAGGATCTTCCAACAAACAAACAAACAAACAAACAAACATTATCAAATCAAACAAATCAAACAAATCAAGTTGATCACATATTCTAATGTTACTGTATACAATCCCTTAAACAATGTAATATATTATTTTTTAGGCATTTAATTTGAAAATCTGTAGAAATGCCGACTTACGAAAAGGATGCTTAAAGGGCTGAAAATGTCGGTGTGAGAGCTCTGGTGCACTTGACGATTATAGAGTGGGACAGCCCTAAGCCCTCACAGACAATTCTGAGTTTGTTGATCCTGTTGCTTGCAGAACAGTAATGAAACCTTGAATGGCAATCACTAGCTCCTACCAACCTCAACTCACCACTCTGACCTCTGCCATCAACAGGGCAGGTCGCAAACATATATTACACTGCATATTTTCTCTTTTTCCTGACCATTCTCTTTAAACCATAAAGATGTTTGTGTGATGTACCTAATGCAGTGGCCAGTGAGTGTATATAAATAGCAGAATTACATTAAAACAAACAGGATGGTATGATGTTGGTCAAAACAATGAGGCTCTCAATGTGCATTAGTAGTTCCTGATTGCACAAGTCAACATATTAGGCTACCAGTAGGTAATGGTTGTGTCACCTACAGTGATACTGTCTCCTTTGGCAAATAAAAGTAAAAGGGGCTGTTCCAATTGTTTTACTTCACTTATTTTTTATAATATTTAGAATGAAAGATCGAGATAAAACCTTTTTTTCCACTGCCTAATTTCTAGCAGAATCAGCAGTTACAATGTAATTATGAATGTTGACAAGGTCCAAAAAATGTTGACAGGGTCACACCCCAAATCATGTAACATCAGTGAAAAGGATGTGCTTTTAGTGGGACTAAACACAGTGGCCTGTATAGATCCAGAGGTACTGACCAAAAGCGTACGTCCACCAGCCTGGACAAAGATGAAATGCTGTGTCTCAGTAGGATATATAACAAGGAAACGAAGGCCACTTTAGCTTGTATAGGTCAGCTTGATTAGCTTGTGCAGTTCCGCTGCAATGGGAGGGGGACTTGTGCATGACAAGTGTTCAACCAATCAGCAGGTGTCTTCTGACTCCTGTGTCTCAGTGCCCAGTATTTACACTGCAATAGACTGCTGGCAGTGTAGGATTAATCTGAACTGTCTGTATTCATTTCTGCTGTCTTATCTGGAAACCTTAGTACCAAGCATCATGACCAGACCTGACAAGGTCTAGCTGTACTTGTCCAAAGTCCACCTGGTTGTGTTGCTCATTCAGGCGTGATTCTAGCGGGGGGGCACTCGCGTTCACTTGGCAACACTATATTATGTCTGCAACACAAACTCTGATTCTACCTTTCAAAACAATAGCGCTCGTAATTCATTAAAATTATAATTGTTAATAATTTGCATAGATAGTTGGTGGGTCTATGTTTATGTATTGCTAAAATTAGTCTGTTGTTGGATGCTAGCGAATGTTTTTTCAAATGTAATTGAGACACTGACAATATATTAAATCAAATTCTGTACAACATATTCATTATTGTTTTTAATGAAACATCGTATTTGAAAAGATGTTAAATGTTTGTTTTTGCAATGAATTCACAATTGTTATTGCAATGAATTAAAACAAGCACTATTATTCTGAATGGACAAATCAATGTTTGAGTTGCCGAAATAATATAGTGTTGCCAAGCGAAGGCGAGTGCCCCCCGCTAGAATCGCGCCTGTGCTGATTAGGGCTGGGGTGGTATGGATTTTTTCTTACCGCCGTTGAAAAGCAAGAAAATCCCGCGGTAGTGCGGTATACCGCTTTAAATCCCCCCCCCCCACGCGCACGCAGACACGCACTGAACACACGTTCTGAGGGAATGCTTGTAGCGCAAATGGTCAAATACTTTTCAGCTACATTTGAAGGCCGAGGGAATTGCCTGTTGCATTCTGCGCTCTTCTACTTCCGTCATATTACACTGGAGTCTTCGTCTTCTGTTTCTCTGTTAAGTACTCCAGCTTTTAAACGGCGCCATTCAAACTCCGTTATGACGACATATCAACACAACACTCCTTTTTAAATTGTATTGGATGTCGTTTTCAGCCCCGTAATCTGAACAAACAGTAAGCAGCTGTTGGAACCCAGCAGCTTGGGCGGAAATCAACCAGATCATCTGCATACATAACATTATTTACACACTTTTCTCCACTCATACACACAGTTTTACCCATACTCATTCAACAGTAATAAGTTGTTGTATGTGGCGTTACGCTAAAGTCTAGTTACGACGCTATGTGTCTTCTGTCACTCCCTTACCACTTCTACCAGTTTCTATGGCCACTTGGCCAGTGCGAATGCAAATAGCAAAACCGGTTTTGGGGGAGAGTAATTAGTAGAACTATTTAGAAGTGGACTGTTCCTATAGTTCCTGTAGCCTAACTTCTTGGTCAGAAAGTGGCTTATTATACCAGCAACACGAACTCAGATTTTCCTTTTCAAAATAATAGCGCTCATAATTCATTACAATAATTACATTGCATAGGTAGTCGGTCCATGTTCAAGTGTTGTTAAAATTAGTGTATCGTTGGATAAAACAAACTCTTGTGAATGCAATTGTGTCACACGAGACACTGACAAACAATATATTCAAACAAATTGTGTGTAGGCTATAACATATTTTTATACTGTTTTAATAAAAGGTTATTAGAACATGTTAAATGATTTTTTGCTATCACACACTCCTATTGTTTCTTTACACACAATAAAATTGCATTTGGTTACAATTCACTAGCTTTATAATGAATTAACAATGATTATTGTAATGCCTTAAAACAACCGCTATTATTTAGAAAAACAAAAATCAGAGTTTGCGTTGCTGGCATAGTAGTGTTGCCAGGCGAGTGGTACTTGCGTTTAGCTACATGCAAAAAAAAACTGAGGTCCTGCATTTGAAGCTCTCATGCGCCTGTATTTTCTGCTAGAGTAAAATGTGTAACCCCAATTTTGCTCCGTCTTTTGATTTCAACAACGTGCACACGTGCAGGCCAAAGATTTTTGCGGTGATAACGGTGACGAGCTCAGACCCGCGGTAGGCGTCACGTGACAGCGGTATTGCGATAACCGCCCCAGCCCTATTGCTGATCTAGATTCTAACGATTGACTCCTGGTGCCATTGGCTCCAGCCCACCTATTTTACCAATCCATCTGAAGGTGTAAAGGTACTGTGTGTGTATGTGTATTGGCCTTTTTTATATGCAGATATACAAAATGAGAAAAAAAATCCAGAAAATCACTTTGTAGGATTTTTTATTAATTTATTTGTTATGGTGGAAAATAAGTATTAGGTCAATAACAAAAGTTAATCTCAATACTTTGTTATATACCCTTTATTGGCAATGACAGTGGTCAAACGTTTTCTGTAAGTCTTCACAAGGTTTTCACACACTGTTGCTGGTATTTTGGCCCATTCCTCCATGCAGAGCTCCTCTAGAGCAATGTTGTGGGGCTGTCGCTGGGCACAGAGACTTTCAACTCCCTTCAAAGATTTTCTATGGAGTTGAGATCTGGTGACTGGCTAGGCCACTCCAGAGCCTTGAAATGCTTCATACGAAGCCACTCCTTCTTTGCCCGGGCGATGTGTTTGGGATCATTGTCATGCTGAAAGACCCAGCCACGTTTCATCTTCAATGCCCTTGCTGACGTTTCATTTGAGTCCCTGGTGGCATAGTTTGTTACTCATGATAGCCTTTGTTACTTTGGTCCCAGCTCTCTGCAGGACATTCACTAGGTCCCCCGTGTGGTTCCAGGATTTTTGCTCACTGTTCTTGTGATTATTTTGACACCACGGGGTGAGATCTTGCGTGGAGCCCCGGATCGAGGGAGATTATCAGTGGTCTTGTATGTCTTTCATTCTTATAATTGCTCCCACAGTTGATTTCTACACACCAATCTGCTTATCTATTGCAAATTCAGTCTTCACAGCCTGGTGCAAGTCTACAACTTTGTTTCTGGTGTACTTTGACAGCTCTTTGGTTTTGGCCATAGTGAAGTTTGGAGTGTGACTGTTTTGAGGTTGTGGACAGGTGTCTTTTATACTGATAACAAGTTCAAACAGGTGCCATTAATACAGGTAACAAGTGTAGGACAGAGGAGCCTCTTAAAGAAGAAGTTACAGGTCTGTGAGAGCCAGAAATCTTGCTTGTTTTTAGATGACCAAATACCTATTTTCCACCATAATTTACCAATAAATTCATTAAAAATCCTACAATGTGATTTTCTGGGTTTTCTTTTCTCATTTTGTCTCTCACAATTGAAGTGTACCTATGACGAAAATTACAGGCCTCTCATCTTTTTAAGTGGGAGAACTTGCACAATTGGTGCCTGACTAAATACTTTTTTGGCCCACTCTATGTGACATACATTTCCACATTTGACATTCATACAGTGCCTTGCGAAATTATTCGGCCCCCTTGAACATTTCAACCTTTCGCCACATTTCAGGCTTCAAACAAAGATATAAAACTGTAATTTTTTGTGAAGAAGCAACAACAAGTGGGACACAATCATGAAGTAGTACGAAATTTATTGGATATTTCAAACTTTTGTTGAAAAATTGAAAATTTGGGCGTGCAAAACTATTCAGCTTAAGTTAATACTTTGTAGTGCCACCTTTTGCTGCAATTACAGCTGTAAGTTTCTTGCGGTATGTCTCTATCAGTTTTGCACATCGAGAGACTGAAATTTTTGCCCATTCCTCCTTGCAAAACAGCTCGAGCTCAGTGAGGTTGGATGGAGAGCGTTTGTGAACAGCAATTTTCAGTTCTTTCCACAGATTCTCGATTGGATTCAGGTCTGGATTTTGACTTGGCCATTCTAACACCTGGATATGTTTATTTGTGAACCATTCCATTGTAGATTTTGCTTTATGTTTTGGATCATTGTCTTGTTGGAAGAGAAATCTCCAGAATGTCCTGTATTTGGCTCCATCCATCTTCCCATCAATTTTAGCCATCTTCCCTGTCCCTGCTGAAGAGAAGCAGGCCCAAACCATGATGCTGCCCTCACCATGTTTGACAGTGGGGATGGTGTGTTCAGGGTGATGAGCTGTGTCTTGCTTTTACGCCAAACATAACGTTTTGCATTAATGCCAAAAAGCTCCATTTTGGTTTCATCTGACCAGAGCACCTTCTTCCACATGTTTGGTGTGTCTCCCAGGTGGCTTGTGGCAAACAACACTTTTATGGATATCTTTCAGAAATGGCTTTCTTGCCAGATTTGTGCAGTATACGACTGATTGTTTTCCTATGGACAGACTCGCCCACCTCAGCTGTAGATCTCTGCAGTTCATCCAGAGTGATCATGGGCCTGCATCTCTGATCAGTCTTCTCCTTGTATGAGTGTCTGAGATTGATTTCAGTGATCCAAAGTGCCAGAGACACAACACCATCAATGACTTAGATTGAACAAAAATATTTAATGTTTATGACACTTAATTCCAATTTGCATAATAATTTGGAATGTGGTGTAGGTTCTATCCTATCTATGGTGTTTTTCCTAACCACTGATTCATTTTATTGCTTGGTCTTTGGGGCTTTAGGCTGCTGAAACAGGGCTTTATCAAATATTTGTGAATAATTCATTCCTGTTTTGGGGACCAGGACAAACATGCCATTTGCAGACTTCTTGTTCTGGTCAGACTGTCATTTCCTGAACAGAGATGCTGTAAACCAGGGGAACATTCCTAAAAATACATCCCTTATAGTGTGAGCCTAGTATTTGTTTGCTAAACACAGCTAGCTGGTGATAGTGCAGGGAGCTAGCTGATGCCTATCCTTAACCACCCTTAGATGACAGAGCTATAGGGGACATCTACTCCTGTCTCCCCTCTCATTCACCTTTAGTCCCATGTAAACACACTACTAAACTATTTACCTGCAGCGTTAGCATAGTTGGCGAGAGAACAGGATGATTATGGGGAGGTGGAACCCTTTATATGAATTTCCTTTAAAAGGCATTCTGCCTTTCCGTTGGTCCCTGTGGTCGCTCTTGGGAGTTCATGCAGGGTTTCAATTTGCCATTTAGTAGCCGTGTGATTGGTGTGTGCACGCATACAGGTGGCTGCCATGTCAGAGAACATCTGCGTTTGTGCTCTTAAGAGGTGCTTGATCTTAGACAGCACAGTGAATAGCAGCATGATAGAGACGATGACAAGGGCCTCATGGGTAAACACAGAGCAGTGGGGGGACATTTGAGACTCATCAGATCAGCAGAGACACACAGCTGTAACAAGGACAAGAGGGGACGAAGTTCACAAGGGGTGAAATGGAAGGATAAGAGGTTTAATTGAAAAGTGTGTGTGTGTGTGTGTCTATGTGGGAATGCGAAAGTGAGACTACAATCGCACAGCATTACTCATTAGCCAAGTAGTTCATTGATTAATGAAGCAGTCAATCCATAAGAACGATCCTAGGAGAACAAACTGGTGCAAGAGAGAAACAGGGACTGAAGGAATGCCAGCATGATCAAAGAAAACGCAGGGAAGGAGTATGTGAGGAGTTTATGGTTTTGGACTTCAGACACTGACCACCATTATTGAGATTCTAAGCTGCACTAGGAGGTCACATTGACGACGTTCAACCCAACAGTTTAATTAAAGAACAAACTTCAAAAAGTTGTGGAAACCTAACAGGAGGCCCCCAAAACAACGGAAGTCATAAATAGCATTTCACTGATGAGTCCTGCCCATCAACAAACTGGAATGTACAAAGAGGGAGATCAAAGACGAAATGTATACAGACTTTCAAAACAAAAGCATGGTGACTAGAAAACCTATCATTATGCCAAGCATGGGCAGCTCAAATATGCACTTGGCCCTAAGTGGCTGCCAAGTTTAATTGATCCCATATGAATGAAGTGATGTAGAGGGGCAAACTGGAACAAAAAGCCTTAGGTCATTAGGCATTAGGTATATTAGGGAATCATCTATGTTTGAGAAAGTGTTATCAGTACGTTTTTGGCAAGGATCAGACAAATGCCGTAAATATGACAGATTGGACTCAGATGGATCACTTAGCAGAATGTTTTTCTGTCTGTTTTAATTAGGGATGAGAGAAAGTATCGCATTTTATCACAAAACACTTTTTGCCAACATTAAAATTGATACCCCAAAATCAATATTTTTTGTTAGTCTAGGTTTTTTGTAAGCATAGCAGTCCAAAGATCATCAAAAGGTAATGATTATGGGCATAACTGTCTTGAACACCTACACCCGTCATAATGACAAAGTATATTTCCTGAATACACAACAACTGAATTAATCTATGGCTAATCTGTAAAGCGATGCGCATTATAACGCTCTTAAATGTGGAGGACGTATCGGCTTGGAGTATCGGGCCTTTTTCTGTTGTACGTTTTTCAGTTGTACTGCTATTAAAAAGTAATTTGTGAGTTACATATATTACACACCACTACATTGTTGGGACTTTGTTTGAAATACTCCTATGCTTAGATTGTTTTGTTTCAGGACCATGGTTGATCTTCACGTTCAAACATCATACCAGTGTACATATTAGGGCAAGTCAACGGTACCATTGGCTAATCAACGTATTAACGTAGTTGATGACGTCGATTAAGACTATGCGTCATCCCAGCTCTAGTCTCACTGCTTTCAGAGTGCAGCCACAGCACACTTACTGCCAAACAATGTTTTTAGGTAGCCTGACAAAATAAAAAGAGGAGGGCCTGTATTCACAAAACATTTAAGGCTAAAAGTAGCTCGTAACCGCCTGAATTAGGAGAAAATAATGGGCATGTCACTAAATTTAGGACTCCAAAATGTTTGGTCTAAGAGCATTCCACAAAGCATTTGTCCTAAAAACAGCTCCTAAATCTGTGAACTTAGTAGTCCTCGGGAGACATGGGTAGCAAGTAACCAGATATCAGATGTCCCATTCTGCAAGATGTCTGATAAACAACAACAGGAACTAGAGGTATCATATTGGTTCCAAATATATTGAGTATAAATAATGTTACATGGAATTTATTACAATGTATTAGGAGGAAAAGCGTGGCAACAAGTATAGAAGTTTTCCTTGTCATGGTAATTAACAAGCGATAATCAATAAAATCTGTAGTAAGATATATAGCTGGTGCATAGCTGGCGCAGCTTAGAGGAAAATATGCAATAAAATGTACGTAGCAGTGATTTGAGAACAATCCCACTCATTGTGTATTAATTATACAGGAACCTCAATGCAATCTCTGTTCAATGATCAGCATTTAGTCAGAATCACCAATTAATAAATATATTTAAGATCTAGAAGTGTTTATTATGTTTCTATAAATGTTATTCTATATTGTTTTATATTCACTAACACCTATGGACCATGTGAAAAATATGCAGCGAAGACCAAGATATACTGTGAAAATGGACTTATACAATTATGAAGAATTATTTCACTGTAAAATGTAGATTTGCTCCTTGGTAGGAATGCGGCCGACAGTGTTAATTTAACTGAGAATGCAAGATGTCTTTGAAATACAATGTATGTAAACCAAGGCCAGCATGACCTAATGGAGAACAACAGCCGTATATTTGTCTAAGGCATTTTGTCTCAGTAAGAAGGGATACCAGAGACATTTGGGCCTCATTTGCTATCTATTTGGGCCAATAGGAAATCAGTATAATGTTTTCTGCTGTGACATCGTTCTCTGTATAAAAATGAATGTTATCTGATTGTGAGTTTTGCTCTGCACGCAGACAACTCGGCCTTAAGACATTAAAGTATATGCTCCAATCTACACATTCTCCGGACTCGAGTAAATTAATTGAATGAGTAAATGCATTTAATACACAACACAAGCAGCAAGGTCATGGCAAATCCTGATTTCCTGTGGATCTATAACATCTGCTGCATGCCTACAGATATGCTTATGAGCCCATATATTGGCTGCTGAATATAATATTTGGTTAAGTTTATGATAAAATACTAAGGCTGTCAATATTAACAATTTAAAGCATGAGATTAATTTAAAATCCTTAACACCTAAGGCATAGGAACGGGAGGGGCAGTTGTTACAGACAGGCAATGTGGTTCCCCCCAATAATAAGAACAATTTCTGAAAAATATATGGTGTCCCCCCAATATCAAACTCGTTCCTACACCCTTGCCTAATGCCATTCATTTTGTTTGTTGCTATTAAGGCATGACTGTTTTTTAGCCAGAACCATCCACAGGGAGTGCTTTATTTGCAACAAGAGTTGTTTGCTGTACCAGCGTTTTCTAATAACTGTTCAGTAGCTATTCGAGCATTTGACATGTGCTGGGGATGTCCAGAGCTCTTCACTGGTAATTTTTTATCGAGCAATCAGCCGCGGTTGGTGGATCGTAATTTGGGGGCGCTGGCTCATATTTCTGTCCGGACTGGGGGAATTGGATTGGTATCGCACACTGGGTTTGGTGTTAATCACCATTACTTGTTTTAATGGTTTTACAGCACAATAAAAAACAATCATACATAAAGACGCAGTATAGTGTTGAATATAGCATACCAAGAAATGATCTGTAAATAGGATCCATTGTTTTCCTTTACACACATCACATCAGATAAAAGGCATCTGGATTAAGTACTTTTGTACAATTAATTAAGTCGTTGAATAAAACCAATAAGACAGTGTCAAATGTTGTGTTTTTCCTGAGGCAAATACACAGAGAGAAGTTCTGTTACATAGTTTTGTTGCATATATACGTACTTGTAGATGCTTTAAAAAAAAAAAATGAAACTACTAAAACTGAAACTAAACTATATAAAAATTAAATAACTGAAAAATAAAATAACTGTAAAATAAAAACTAAAACTAGCTAGAACAGTTTGGATTTTAACTGAAACAAAACTGAATAATAAAGTTTACTTTAAAAACTAATTAAAATAAAGACTTATTTAAAAATACAAAACTATAATAACCCTGCTCGAAAGTAATAAGTTAAAAAGGTAGTGAGGGGAACAGTGGACTCGAGTTTCAGTGATTGTTGTAGTTTGTTCCAATCATTAGCAGTGGAGAATTGGACAGAGAGGGAGCCAAATAAAGTGCAGACTTTTATGGCAACAAGAGAGATATACCTGCTTGAGCACAGATGGAGGGCATGTTTGGCAGAAAGAGTGAAGCCTTATTACCAGTTAGGAAGACAATCCTAGGTTTAATTTTGGATTGGAGATGGTTAATGTGGTGGATATAATGGTTAATATACACACAAACAGGGTTTGGGGTTTGACTGGTCGAGTCTGTTTTCCGAAGATGGCACCTCAGGAGGTAAGAAACACTGTAGAATGGGAGGCACCCTAGCTTTCGTCCACTCACTCAAGCCTCTATCAGTCAGATCATTAGAGCTCAAAGGGCCTGGATTGAAGTAGAGAAGCAACAGGCTGTCTTAGTTTTATAGATAAGTCAGAAAAAAAGAGCAAAGATCTATTGTGTCAGGTGGCCAACAGAGGGGCATGGTGAGGATGTTGGTGTGTTACAGTGCAAGTGCCAACAGGCAAAAGCGGCTAGTGAGAGGTACCAAATGAGGGGCACTGGGTGGGCCAGCGCTGAGAGCGGAATGAACAAACAAACACGAGGTGCTGGAAACAGTTCAGCATGCAGCATCATGGCTAAAAACTCCCACAATCTGAAAACAGGAATACTGACTATGTGTGTCAGAGACCTTGTGCAATGAGACTATAATAGCTAAAGCACCTCTTGTGCATTTACACTGTGTCACTGTATGGGACGGTGTGTGTTTCAGACACAATGAGGGAGAGAAGAAACAAAAAATAAGCCAAAAAAGGTACAATAATAAAATATGAGATTATGTAAAGCATGTGAGAGAAACAATAACAGAATGGGTGAGAAAGAGAGGAGGTGGAGAAGGGTGTGAGGCCCACTAAAGTGACACTGTTACTGTGGGATGAAGAGAAGAACTCAAACAAACACATCACTGTTAGAAGAACCCGATATGGGGGTGTAAAAAGACAGGCAGAGAGACAGGCAGGCAGACATGGAGAGAGAGACAGGCAGGCAGAGAGACAGACATGGAGAGAGAGACAGGCAGGCAGAGAGACAGGCAGACATGGTGAGAGACAGCCATGGAGAGAGACAGACAGCAGCCATGGAGAGAGACAGACAGCAGCCATGGAGAGAGACAGACAGCAGCCATGGAGAGAGACAGACAGCAGCCATGGAGAGAGACAGACAGCAGCCATGGAGAGAGACAGACAGCAGCCATGGAGAGAGACAGCATGGAGAGAGACAGCATGGAGAGAGACAGCATGGAGAGAGACAGCATGGAGAGAGACAGCATGGAGAGAGACAGCATGGAGAGAGACAGAGAGAAGGAGATGGATGACAGGAAGAGTTACTGTAAATTACAAGGCTTGTGGTGCCGGGGGAAGTAACAGAGGTTTGGGCGATTGTGCCAGGGTACTATGCCAACCTGAGGGCCCCAATAAGGGCACAGAGCAGGACAGACAGACGAGCGGAACAGACCGGAATAAAAGAGCAGGAGCTGAAGGCAGGGAGAGTGATAGCTTGACAGGAGGTTTGTGGGAAAACAGCACTAAGTAGTGATGGATGGAGGGGAGGGAAAGAGGTGTAGGAGAGAGATGGAGGAGAGGGAAAGAGGTGTAGGAGAGAGATGGAGGAGAGGGAAAGAGGTGTAGGAGAGAGAGATGGAGGAGAGGGAAAGAGGTGTAGGAGAGAGAGAGGGAGGAGAGGGAAAGAGGTGTAGGAGAGAGAGAGGGAGGAGAGGGAAAGAGGGGTAGGAGAGAGAGATGGAGGAGAGGGAAAGAGGTGTAGGAGAGAGAGATGGAGGAGAGGGAAAGAGGTGTAGGAGAGAGAGATGGAGGAGAGGGAAAGAGAGAGAAAGAGTGATCGATCAAATATGTTAAA
>JACXGM010025560.1:0-15254 GCA_016801145.1 Umbra pygmaea | reverse complement strand
TCAAAGATCAGTTCATTCAAATGCGCTACATGAACTGTTGGCCGCAGCATAAAGTAGCAACCTAATCTGAACAGTGACTTTGGTTCCAATATTATAGGTTCTGCTTTTGTAGGCTCCGCGGGTCATCGGGGCGACTTGCACCAGGGGGGACTTGCCAGGGATGGCTTGGACCCCGCCAAAACTGCTTGCAGTTCTAGTTTTTTTTTGTAATTATTTTCTGTATGAACTGCTTGTTCTGCTTTCCTTTACATGTTCGAAATAAAAATTAAATCAATCAATCAATCAATCAATCAATCAATAGTAGTAACTATTTTAACTCCCCTGCACTGTCCTCGCGGCTGGACATCTATCTCATGGTTGCTGGTAAAAGACGCTGTCTGCCTGCTCGGCTGCTGTTGAATTCTAAACCATGGACAGACACTTTCCGGTTTACTCCACTGGATTCTGACTCAGGGCCTAAGTCACCTCTTTTGTGGATTGAGCGGCAGACGTGTTTAAGCAGGACCAATGACAAAATGAAAAGAGACTCCATTACCAGTATTATTGACTGAAGAATCAGCCAGTGATTATACAGTGTTTACCTGGGGCCATGGCTACCAACGTAGAGGCTAATTTGAGGTTGATGCTAGCTAAATCAAAAATGTGCAAGGCTAGAGAGTATATAGATATTGTCATTCACATTGGCACCAGCGATGTTAGGATGAAACAGTCAGTGGTTACTAAGCAGAACATAGCTTCATCTTGTAAATTAGCTCGAAAGAAACGTTGGCATCGAATAATTGTCTCTGGCCCCCCCCACACATAAAAAGAGTCAAGCCTAAGCTGCTGAAGAGTGTCAGACTCCATCCTAACTGGAGTGGTGCTCTTCTTTTATTTAGCAACATAGACAGGAATGCTTAACTCCAATAGCCTCACGATAAAGTATGGTGTAAGTTAGGTTGCAGGCTATTAGCCAGTCTGATAGCTTGGAGTCCACTGTTAGCATAGCCAGTGAAGTGAGTTCAGTTTTCTTCATTGAGACTGTGACTGTACCTTGATTTATGTTGACTAAAGCTAAACAAGGTTGTGTTCACCTTACTAAAATAAAGTCCTCCACCATTAGTTTCATGAAAAACAAACATTTCAATTACAAAAAAAAGACACTAACTTAAAAATAGGACTACTGTATGTTCGATCCCTTACCTCAAAGGCAATCATAGACAATTAACTAATTACGGATCATAAACTTGATATGATTGGCCTGTGTGAAACCTGGGTTAAGGCTGATTAATTTATTTCCCTTAATGAGGCCTCTCCTTGCAAAGGCGGTGGTGTCGCCATGATTTATGACACTGATGTTAAGCTTACACCCAAAAAAATAACTGGGTTTGTGTCTTTTGAGGTTCTAGTCATAAAATCTATGGCTTAATCAATCTGTTTCTATAGCAACTATCTACAGCCCCCCTGGGCCATACACAGTGTTTCTTAATGAATTCCAAAAATTCTTGTCTGGCCTAGTAGTCATGGCAGATAATATTATAATTTGTGATCATTTTAAAATTCATATGGAGAACTCAACTGACCCTCTCTAAAAGGGATTTAGAGCAATAATTGACTCAGTGGATTTTGTCCAACATCTCAGGACCTACTGTACACACTGCCATAGTCACACGATGGACCTTGTTTTGTCTCATGGAATAGATGTTGAAGATCTCAGTGTTTATCCTCATAATCCAGGAATTTTGGACCACCATTTGATTACATTTACTGTCACAACAGTTACTCCAATTGAAACCCAACCGGGGACCTTTAAGAGGCTCAATATAAATTCCCAAAGGTTCATGGGTGGCCTTCCTAACTCAATCTACCATACCAATGATGTCAGATTTAACACATCTGTGAATAATCAAACTGAAGGTTTGACATAAACCTGTGTAACACCCTGGATGCCATTGCACTGAAAAAACGAAACATATCCGCAACTAAAAACTTGCTCCCTGGTATACAGAAAACACCCAAACCCTAAAGCAAGCCTCCAGAAAACTTGAGCGGAAATGGTGTTCCACCAAGTTCAAAAAGTATTTAGACTAGCTTGGAATGACAGTACTCTGCATTACCAAAATGCACTTACTCCTTCTTGGTCAGCCTATTTCTCCAACCTAATTGAGGAGAACAAAAATAATTCAAAATTTATTGTTGATACAGTTGCAAATTTAACATAAAGCAGAATTCCGTAAATAAGGTTAGACTACATTTTCTCAGTAATGAATTTATGAGCTTTTTTGATGAACAGATCATTACCAGTAGAAAACATATCAAAGAATCCTCCCTTAAAGTCACCTTTCCTGAGATTGCACAGAACAGTCAGGATCTTGGATTAGGAAGGACACTGGAATCTTTCAATCCTGTATCCTTTGAATCTTTCACTAATATAGTAAAGCCCTCAAAGCCTTCTAGCTGTGATGATCAGTTCAGCTATTAGTGTGTACATATGTGAGAAGTGTGTGTGAGACACTGGTGAATGAGAGTAGCATTTCAATTTGGTTGTGTTTGGAAAAGGAAAGCAAGTCACTTTCTGTTCGATTTTTTGGGATTTATGTAGAGAATTGTGTGTAGTGTTTTAAAAAATGTGTTTTGTGCAATTTACAACTGAGTAAAATGCTGAGAAATAGCTTAAGGTTTTGGAGATTTGGTGTGTAGTTTTGCACTTTGAGTGAGAGGTTTCAAAAATCGTGTGACATGAAAAGATTTTGTGTGTAAGCAGGTGGAAAAAACTGTAAATATAAAAAATTGGATGACAGAAAATTATTTACTTGTAAACTCGGATAACAGAAATGCTAATTTTAGGTCCCAAGAAACAAAGAAAACTGCTGTCAAATCTGACAATGAGCATAGATGGTTGTACAGATATATCTGAAAAAAAAAACCTGTAAAATAACTTGGTGTTACACTGAACCCAGATCTCTCTCTGTCCTGTGACCATTTCACCGTGCTGGTGCTCACGTCACTGCTGTTGGTGATCACATTTTCAACTGGTGAATCCAGATGGACATCTCCAAAACATTGCCTAAACATTAACATTTTAGTCATTTAGCAGATGCTCTTATCCAGAGTGGCTTACAATAAGTGTGCCAACATTTAAAATAAGCTAGCTAACTGGGTGAAACAATTAAAACTCAGTAGTAAGATCATTCTCAAATTTGAACAGTGAGTCAGCAAAATGGACAAGTACACCTTTTTCTCCTTTGTCTGCAGTTATACTCTGTGCACCTTGCTAGCCATAGTCTTTCATTGCAATGTTAACTTTGCAAGAAGGTAACATTTAACTCAGCCCTAACTACCACCAGTCAGTTACATAACCAGCACAGCTTGTGAGGAAGGGAGAGAGAGGGTGCTTGATATCATTATTTCAGTTTGCCGGTTGACCTTTTTGTGTTAACACATTGTGAGCAAAGTTCAAGAAAGGAAAGATAAGGCATTTAACATGCTTGTTTTGGGGTGCTAAAAACAATCCGCACAGCAGGTGTAGACTTTCATTTTTGGCTGGGCGTAAATTTGTGCCCCTGAATATGTGGCGCCCTTGGCAACAGCTTTGTCAGCCTTTATATTGTAAAGTGGACAAGAAATGCAGTTATGAATAAAGTGACTAAACTAATTAACATCAAGCCAAACAGTTCCACAATTAATAAATTAATACTTATATAGTGCTTCTTTTGGTTTCCCATAGTTTATGACCAGTAACCAAAATGTTACTAGATTTATGTCGCACTCTTATTGAGAACCTGTTAACCCAATGGTGGCTTCCCTACACATTAGAAGGGTGAGGTTAAAAGCAGAAGTCACATTTCTTGTGTTCAACTAATGATAAATGAAAGTAATTCTTAATTACATCAGTTGGCCTTGCATCTCCTGGAACCAATAGCAATGTATGGATGCCAGTCTAAGCACATACCATAACGGTACACAAAAAAACACTCCTTCTTCATCCCTGTCAATCGTTACCATGGCAATGCCGGCCTCCAGATCACAGTTTAGAGGAATAAATCTGAATAAAGCATTTAGCTAACCTTGCAAGCAACCACAGGCTCCCTTGATTAAAGCTCCAATGCCCCCACTCTGTGTTCGCTAGGGTTGAGGTTAACTCACATTCAATTCAGGTATTTTTATTTATCCTTTCAATGTCTATCCTATTTAATTGTCCATTCAAAAGGAATAGTTTTTAGATAACTTTTGGTAAGTTTTTCAGTATGTTGTTCCCGCGTGTACTGTATGTGTCAGCTGGTTACAAACCTATGTACGGACACTTTCCTGTGTCGTAATCAGACTGAATAATGTAGATGCTAGTGTCAAACGAGCACAATAGACTGATGTTTGATCATTTTGTTTATGTATTATGTGTTATTGTTTGGTACACTATGAAAATTGTTGTGGTCATTCAAAAAAAATTTAGGTTACTATTTGCATCAGCTTTTTGAGTGTTTCAGACAAGTGGGATTTCTGAGTAAAATGTCTTTCACGTGTCATGTTTCAAAAACATAAAGTACTGTGCAAGTCTTAGGCACCTGTAAAAAATTTATAACCACAAGATGCTCTCAAAATTAAATATAAAATGTATACTCTAAAGAGCAAAAAACAGTGAAAAACTAAAAAACCTACCCAAAAAATGTATAATTCCTTCTACACCCATTCCTGTTTCAGTTAATCAGGTTGGTTCTATCAGTGCATGATGTCATTGATCATTAGGCGTACCTGTTAATCATTGTGTCACTGTGCACTGGCCGATATGGAGGAGCAAGTCTGCCAAAATAATAAATAAATAAATATATGCATTTAAAAAAAAAACTATACATAAAAAAATAAAATTATATATATATGAATCAATATTATTTAACTATTTATTTATTTATTTATTTATTTATGTGAACATTTATTTCTGTATTTATTTATTTTTATATGAATTTATTTCCATATTCTTTTATTTCTGTATTTATTTATTTCCCTATATATTTATTTAAGTATATCCACATCCTTAAGCTGAGGAGGCTGTCAATCAAAGTATGTCACAGTGTCACCTTTTTCCCATTGGTTGATCGGTATCAGAGTGTGAAGATCGACTTTACATGGCTAGATTACTAGGTTAGTAGGCTTCATACAGTCTCTTGCCAGAGATGTGAATCTTGGCTACCCTAGGTGAAAATACTAGCATTGATTATTTTTTTACTATTCACTTTTTCGCGTGGAGGGTCTGGCTAAAAGTGTATTGCAGTAATCAGCATCTAACGACACAGAAGTTGACCCTGCAGTGTAGGAATTTGGATGACGTGGGCCCATAATTTTTTGATATATACAATTCCGTTAATGCCTGAGCGAAGACTATAGAAATAAATAAATAAGTAGGGAAATAACATTGATTAATAAATATATAATTTTATATTTGTATAAAAATGTATCATTTTATCATTTTATATTTGTATATTTGTATATTTGTATGTATATTTTTATGTATAAATATTTTTATTAAAGCATATATTCATTTATTTCTTATTTTGGCAGACTTAATCCTCCATAGGCCGATAAATCTAAAAGGTAATTAATCTGAAATGTAGTATTTTACAGAATGTTACTTTTCATCATTACAACTACTTTTGAGTCAAACACTAAAATATAATTTGCCTGTTATACTTTGAAAAAATGGAGGGAACTATTTGCATCAGTTGTTTTTATTATATCCAACAAGAGTATTTTATGTACAATTTTCTTATGGAATGTACAGTATCTCAGTGAGTACACCCCTCATATTTTTGTAAATATTTTATTATAACTTTTCATGTAACAACACTGAAGAAATGACACTTTGCTACAATGTAAAGTTGTGAGTGTACAGCTTGTAAAACAGTGTAAATTAGTCCCCTCAAAATAACTCAACACACAGCCATTTAGGTCTAAACCATTGGCAACAAAAGTGAGTACACCGCTAAGTGAAAATGTCCAAAATTGGGCCTAATTAGCCATTTTCCCTCCCCAGTGTCATGTGACTCGTTAGTGTTACAGGGGTGAATGGGGAGCAGGTGTGTTTAATTTGGTTTTATCGCTCTCACACTCCCTCATGCTGGTCACTGGAAGTTCAACATGGCACCCTGTGGCAAAGAACTCTTTGAGGATCTGAAAAAAAGAATTGTTGCTCTGAATAAAGATGGCCTAGGCTATAAGAAGAATGCCAAGACCCTGAAACTGAGCTGCAGCATGGTGGCCAAGACCATACAGCGGTTTACCGGACAGGTTCCAGCCTGTCAGTGCTCAGACCATACGCCGCAAACTGCATCAAATTGATGTGCATGGCTGTCATCCCAGAAGGAATAATGATGCACAAGAAAGATGATGCACAAGAAAGGCCACAAACAGTTTGCTGAAGACAAGCTGACTAAGGACATGAATTACTGGAACGATGTCATGTGGTCTGATGAGAGCAAGACAAACCTATTTGATTCAGATGGTGTGTGTGGCGGCAACCAGGTGAGGAGTACAATTGTATCTTGCCTACAGTCAAGCATGGTGGTGGGAGCAGGGGTGTTGGACTGGGGTTAAACCAATACTGAATATATTTTATCTGGAATATATTTTATTTTACCTGGATATTGACCTGGGGCCCATCATTACTGCCAATGCATAGGTCCCAGGATCTTGCGCTACACCCCTGGGACATGGTCTGGGCCTGCATGAGGGCTGCTGGCACTGGGGAGCTACAGTTCATTGAGGGAACCATGAATGCCAACATGTACTGTGACATACTGAAGCAGAGCATGATCCCTCTCTTCAGACACTGGGCCGCTGCGCAGTATTCCAACGTGTTAATGACACAAAACACACCTCCAAGATGACCACTGTCTTGCTAAAGAAGCTGAGGCTGAAGGTGATGGACTGGCCAAGCATGTCTCCAGACCTAAACCCTATTGAGCATCTGTAGGGCATCCTACAAGGTGGGAGTGGAGGAGCCGTGGAGGTAGAGTACTCACCTGCAAGGGATGTTCTATAGCAAAACGAACGCACCCTCAACGGGGCAGGGATCATTTCATTGGTCAACACTACAGCTGGCATTCTATTGGTTAGGGAATTTTGATAGCATTGTAACACTAATTATACTGTTATAAAATCTGTACAGTACAAGATTAGTTATAATCAAATATTTACAAAAATGGGATGTCTACTCACTTTTGTGAAATACTGTAACTATATTCATTTACTTTTCTACAGTATCTTCAAACGTACACAACATTATGTAAAATCTATTTTAAATCTACACATGTTGAATTACACAGAATCCTCTAAAAAAAGTGTAACAGAAAGTGGTTGGTATAGTTTCAAATATTTAAGTTGTTAAATATATTCACAAATAAATGTGAGGCATGGTGCAGGCATGGTGGCATAGTGTATACCACTGTGGCCTCACAGCAAGAAGGTTCTGGGTTCAAACCCTGGTCTTCTCTGGCCTTTCTGTGTGGAGTTTGCATGCATGTTCTCCCTGTGGCTGTGTGGGTTTCCTCTGGGTGCTCCAGTTTTCCCCACCATCAACGAAGATGCAGGTTAGGTTGCTAACAGTCAGAATTTATTTCTTATTTTGGCAGACTTGGTCCTCCATACAGGTACTTTTATGTACTGACAGTCTCCACATTCATCCCATCTATGGTGACAAGCAGCAAGGGAATGGCAGGGCTCCTGAAGTCCACCGCCATTTCCTTCGTATTGGTGGAGATCAGCTGTGGCTGGTTAGTCCTACACCATCCCACAAAGTCCTCCACTAGGTTTCTGCAGCCAGTGCCCCTGACAAAAGCAAAATAAATACCTTTAATATAATTTTCTGTTTTAATCATGATTTTTGAACTCAAAAAGTTAGGCATTTCAATAATAATAATAAGTAAATTCAGAGACCTTGTAATTATGTTGGTCATGGATATGGAGGCACGATGCAGGAGTTGTCTGCTGTAATGTTTATTGATGACAGGCAAACACAAAAATGCCACAGCGTTCTGGAGGTGCTGACAGCATACATGAAATGGAGCTGAACAACGGTATAACAGCATACTACACTTCGCGGTGTAGACACGATAGCTACTAAAGAGCATACAGTGGGGAGAACAAGTATTTGATCCACTGCCAATTTTGCAGGTTTTCCTACTTGGAAAGCATGTAGAAGTCTGTCATTTTCATCATAGGTACACTTCAACTGTGAGAGAAAAATCCAGAGTATCACATTGTATGATTTTTAAAAATTGTATTTGCATTTTATTGCATGACATAAGTATTTGATCACCTACCAACCAGTAAGAATTCCAGCTCTCACAGACCTGTTAGTTTTTCTTTAAGAAACCCTCCTGTTCTCCACTCATTACCTGTATTAACTGCACATGTTTGAACTTGTTACCTGTATAAAAGACACCTATGCACACACTCAATCAAACAGACTCCAACCTCTCCACAATGGCCAAGACCAGAGAGCTGTTCAAGGACATAATGGATAAGATTGTAGACCTGCCCAAGGCTGGGATGGGCTACAGGACAATAGGCAAGCAGATTGGTGAGAAGGCAACAACTGTTGGCGCAATTGTTAGAAAATGGAAGAAGTTCAAGATGACGGTCAATATCCCTCAGTCTGGGGCTCCATGCAAGATCTCACCTTGTGGGGCATCAATGATCATGATGAAGGTGATGGATCAGCCCAGAACTACATGGCAGGACCTGGTCAATGACCTGAAGAGAGCTGGGACCACAGTCTCAATGAAAACCATTAGTAACACAATCACTGTAAAAAGTCATTTGGTGCTATTGTCCGTATGACTTCATTTTAAAAACTGTATTTATTCCAATAAATTTATTTATTTTTCGTTCTTTGTTTTTTTGAGTTATCAATAAGTAAAAAATGTGAAAATTTTCGTAACTCAATATTTTCTACAATAAAATTAATTTCTATGGACTTCACTATAAATTGATTTTACAAAACTCATTTTAAAAGTTTGTATCAGACGTAAAAAGACACAACCCGCCCATTTTCGCTCCTGTTGCCATTTCCCAGCATGCTTTTCTGCACGTTTTCTTAAAGTTTTCTTAAGAATTGTTTGTTTTCAGGTATGTTCTGCTTTATGCATTCATGTATTGATTACTAAATTATAATACTAATCTTTACCTCTCAAACCTAATAGAAAATGTAAGTGGTTTAATTTATTGCAACCATTAGTGTGTTCCCATCTATGTACCGTAGTTTAGCGATCTTGTTCGACGTATTCCACCATCGTAGTTCTCTCCACGGTGAGTTGTGGGCAATAAAATATTACGCTAGTTGGAAATTCTAATTTGTGAAAATACAATCTTGAAGTCAGTATCAGTGTGGCATACGAAAGCTGTAAACACTCCTGCCGCATTTCCCTACGAAGGCAATCTGGATGATCCAGAGGAGGAATGGGAGAAGGCCATGTGGTCTGATGAGACAAAAGTAGAGCTTTATGGTCTAAACTACACTCCCTGTGTTTGGAGGAACAAGAGGGATGAGTACAACCACAAAAAGACCATTGCATATTATTTATTCCAAAGACATAAAAGACAACCTGAAGTAGTAATTTTATTGGATGCCGAGATGACTTTTGATAGAGTTGAATGGGAATATATTTTTGCCACATTGAGTAAGTTTGGCTTTGGAGATGCATTCATATCTTGGATATGCCTCTTGTGCACATCACCTCTAGCCTCTATCAACACTAATAACTTAAATTCTGACTATATCACTCTGTCCTGTGGAACTTGCCAGGGTTGTCCACTTTCCCCTTTGCGGTTTGCTATAGCTATTGAGCCTCTCTCAATTGCACTCAGAACCTCACCCTCACTTGTAGGGATAACCTGTAGGGGATCAGAACACAGACTTGCCTTTGTATGTAACTGTTCCTCTCTCCCACTTGCCAAAGATCTTGTCTCTATTGGAAACTTTTGGCTCTTTTTCTGGGTACAAGCTCAACCTGCAAAAAAGTGTATGTATGCCTTTAAATGCAACAGCGCTTCCACTTCAACAGTCTGATTTGCCATTCCAATTGAATCATCTTGGTTTCAAATATTTAGGAGTTAATGTTACTTGCTCAATGTCTTGCTTATTAGAAGCAAACTTCACTCCTCTTCTTTCCCATATGAAGACTGCATTTCAGAAATGGCAGAGCTTACCCATGTCTATACTTGGAATAGTTAATGCTGTTAAAATGAATATACTGCAAAAATTTCTTTAATTAAGAAAGGAAGAGTTATTTCGACATAAACCACATCTAAAATCGCTAATTTCAAAACTATATCAAAGTATTTTGTTATTTGATATGCAGAGTAGCTCTAAAACCTCGGCTGCATGGGAGACTGAACTGGAAGCAGAATTCAGAGATGGTTTTTGGGAGAGAGCCATTAAGAGGATATGAACCTCTTTGTCATGTGCTTGCCTGAGTCTTATCCAGTTTAAAGTGGTACAGAGACTGCATTTCATAAATTCTAAATTATCAGAAATATTCCCAGAGGTTGATGACACCTGTGTCAAGTGTGGAGCAACTCCCTGTCATCTTAGCCATATGTTTGCCTTTTGTCCCAAACTTGTACATTTTTGGAATTCTATCTTCAATATCCTTTCTGACATTCTTCAAGTCCAATTAGAACCATGCCCCCTACTAGCTATTTTTGGTACTACACCAGTCCCACAGCTCCTGGATAGAAGACAAGCAGATGTACTTGCCTTTGCTACTCTGATGGCAAGGCTTAGGATTCTATTCTCCTGGAAATCCTCAGAGTCCCATTCTGTTTCCCTATGGCTGAAGAACCTTAATTTCTTTCTAAAATTAGAGGTGAAATTCACTCTCAGGGGGAATACTGATAACTTTTTTAAATGCTGGAACCCTATTATTACTTATTTTAAAGAGTTACAAACACTTCCTTGATTAGGGTGTGCACTCACCCACAATCACTTTTTACCCTGTTGTTTTTATTTTTTACTTATTTTTTTGTTATTCACTTAATTTGGTTTCTCAGTTGATGTGTATGTATGCATGTGTGTATGTGGGACCTACCTTGGGGGGTGGGTGATGTGGGATTGGGGGTGGTGTGGGCTTGGGAGGGGGATTCTTTATTTCCATATGTGTTACTTTGTCATTGTTAAATATTTGTAAGTATTGTGTGGCCTCAATCTTGAGGATAATAAAAACCTTTGACAAAAAAAGACCATGAAGCATGGTGGGGATGCTTTTCTGCAAAGAGGACAGGACGACTACACCGCATTGAGGGGAGGATGGATGAGGCCATGTATTGGGAGACCTTGACCAACAACCTCCTTCCCTCAGTAAGAGCATTAAAGACGGGTCGTGGCTGGGTCTTCCAGCATGACAACGACCCAAAACACACAGCCGGGGTAACTAAGGAGTGGCTCCGTAAGAAGCATCTCAAGGTCCTGGAGTGGCCTAGTCATTCTCCAGACCTGAACCCAATAGAAAATCTTTGGAGGGAGCTGAAAGTCCGTATTGCCCAGCGGCAGCCACGAAACCTGAATGATCAGGAGAAGGTCTGTATGAAGGAGTGGGCCAAAATCCCTGCTGCAGTGTGTGCAAACCTGGTCAAGAACTACAGGAAACGTATAATCTCTGTAATTGCAAACCAAGTTTTCTGTACCAAATATTATCTGTTTTTCTGATGTATCAAATAGATATGTCATGCAATTAAATTCAAATTCATTATTTAAAAATCCTACAATGTGATTTTCTGGATTTTTGTTTGGGATTCCGTCTCTCACAGTTGAAGTGTACCTTTACATGCTTTGTAAGTAGGAAAACATGCGAAATCGGCAGTGTATCAAATACTTGTTCTCTCCAATGTATCCTTGGCTCTACATTCCTACTAATACTACTTACGACACATTGTGGTGGAGACACTTAGTAATATAGCATAGATGTCGATTAACCCTCCTCCATACATGCTACAGCCACATCAGATACAGGGGAACAATGAGACACACCAACAATGGAGCAGAGGGCTACATATAACGAACACTGGTTAAATAACAAGGAACAGCTGATGTAATTAGTGATGTAACACAGCAAGACAAGTGCAATAGGAATAATGGAAGTTTGTCCATGCCTGCCCACAAGATGGGGCCAAACCATTGTGTGGACTGTCCTCATCTCTGAAAGACCTGCATTTTTATGTTGAAACAATCAAATACTAGTCATATTTAAGCCTTTGAATAGTTTTTTTACAGTGTATACCCCAGTTAACATGAAATGTTATGGAACATTACACTATGTCTTATAAGGAAATGTACTGAAGATATTTTGATGTGCAAGGTATGTATGCTGCTGAAACTTTTAATAAAAAAAGGCTACTAGTATGGTTACTAGTCAATAGTAATGGCAACTTTTCACTAAACATTCATTTATCATGCATTGACTGTTCTGAGAAGAGAAAATATTAAAGTAGTAGACACATTTCAAGGGAACAAAACAAGACCAAGTGAAGGCATTTACATTTTACCTTTATTGACTGTTCTGAGAAGAGAAAATATTAAAGTGTAAAAAAAACACTATTTTTATTTACAGCAGCAACCTGGGAGCAATTAGGGTAAAGTGCCTTGCCCAAGGACACAACATTTGGCTCAGTCGGGAATCAAACTGGCAACCTTCTGACTACAAAGCTAACTCCCTAACCACCTGTGGCCACTGCACCCCACATTAGCAGAAAGCAACATAGTCTTCACCTATTTGTTTTATTATGCCTTGCTGTTGCTAATTCAAATGAGGCCTAGATTAGTGATCCACTAAAACAATGCATTTCTGATATGTTGGCAGAGTTAAGAATAATTATAGCATATGATACTGTACATTGAATATTTTCATTCAGAGCACATTGAGCATTTATACGCTTGGTTCACGGTACACTGGTTGTCTCATTTAGAAAAATGTGGTAAAAACTCACTAGGCATAGCAAGTAGAATATTTGTTCTAGATGGCATTTCGGTTTTAAAACGATCAATTTATTTACAAATTAAGTCAGACCTACAGTACAACAGCAGATGAGTGGAAATAACTAGAAGGTATATAGAAACAAACTAACTAAAGTGTTTTGTCTCTTCAGGATTAACATTGCATTTTCCTGTGAGTTCTCAGAAATGTAATGCAGAAATGTGGCATTGCTATATTTAGCAAAGTATAATTGCCAAGCAGATTTCAAACGCAGGCTATGACAAACGCCTTAACAACTGTACAAATTAGGAATGTCTTTCAGATATGTGATTATTGTACAAGCTCTCACACGCAGTATGTAAACATGATTAGTCTCTTTATGTAGAGCAGTCCAGTAATAGACCTATGGGCCTAATCAGAGGCATCTTCCAAATTGAAACATTGTGGGAATAGCCACATATGGAGTGTCTGTGTGTCCAATCCATCCCCTCGCAACAGGAGGTCTATAGATGTTTCAGTCACAATAGGAATCTTCTCATGAGGTGCCCAATGAGAGCAATACATTTTGCCAGGTTACAACAAGAGTCTATCCCCATGAACTCCATCTGAATGTCACTTCTCATCCAGGCTGCACACAGTGGCTACATGAAGTAAGACATTTCAGCAATATAAGTGCTGTGCACTAGTGTCAAAAACATGGAGAAAAAAAACAACAACTGAGAATGTATTCATTTCATGTTGCTGGATCACTGTGTTGCATACCAGAGGCGTCATGTACCTATTTTTTTAAGGGGGCACAGAGTGCACAACACACAGAAACATGTGCTCACAAATACAGGTATTAAAAGGAAAATCCACATGGCTCAATACTCTGAGGCGGCACATGCCTCAGTTTCAATGGGCATGACACCTCTATTGGCTACCAATGACAAAATTTCTTTATATACTGCTCTGCTGAGACTCATAGGAGAATACACAATTTGTCAATTCAGATAGCCTACATAATTAAGTCTAGTGCTTCACCCTGCCATTTAAACCCACTGTATGTAGCACTGTATTCTCAGCTAGTGTCTTGTTATTTCTTTTATTTTCTGACTTCATTATTGGCTGATGACAGGTTTCACCACTCTGTGTGTCATACGGTTTGCGCCCCTCTTTAATTCCGCCTCCCATGTTAAATCAACAGTGTATTACTTCTGCTTGGTCATTACTGGATGATCATCAACAATACAGTGATTATGAATCTCTTATTAGCAGCAACTTAGTACTGGAAGTGCTTTCCTTAGACTACCAGGAATAGTTAGGGGTTTTTAACGAACAGTTCAGGAATAAAAATATGACAGGCAGTATGGAATAACAATATACTGTAAATGGTGGAGCAGAGGAACAGAATCCAGCAGGCATGTCACGTTCCAAAGGTTGAGACAGACGCGAAGGTTCAATAATCCAAAATACTTTATTCACTAACAAAAGAATACTGCCGCGTGGGGCTTTACAAATAAATAGAAGGCACACAAACAGGAACGCGTACAGGGAAACATTGACTGACAAGAGACAAGACCAAACACTAAACCTAAATATACATACTAATGAAGACAATGAAAGACACCTGGACATGGAAATTACCTACACCGTGATCTATTGGGTAACAAGAAACATGTGACAAGACATGGGAGTGAAATGTGGGAACATGAAATACACAACAGGGGCACAAGAGGGAGGCATCTACCACACACACAGGGCAAAACAATGAGGACACATGAGGAATAAATCTTACAACAAAACCACAGTGTAAACACTGAAGCAACAAAACATATACACAAGAGACACTAAAGGATAACTGAAAATGTCAATACCCAGCCCTCCATGGGCCGGATGTTACAGAGCCCCCCCCCTAAGCCCACAACACCGGGGTGGGCAACAGAAACGACCCGAGGTCAGGAGGGACAGAGAGAGGCCCGGGGTCTGGAGGGAGAGAGAGGGGCCCGGGGTCTGGAGGGACAGATGGTGGCCAGAGGCAAGGCAGTTCAGGTGGCGGCCAGGGGAAAGGCAGGTTAACGGGCCCTGGTGGCAGGGTGTCTGGGACAGGGGCTAGGAAAGGCACTGGAACAGGGAGTTCAGGGGGCCCAGGAAAAGGCAGTTCAGGGGGCCCGAGGAAAGGCAGCTCAGGCGGCCAGGGCGGCAGGGTGTCCGGGAGGTCCAATGACGGGGGTCCGGACGTCAGCGACGGGGGTCCGGACGTCAGCGACGGTGGTCCGGACGGGCGTCCGGACGTCAGCGACGGGGGTCCGGACGGGGGTCCGGACGTCAGCG
>JACXGM010025559.1:12500-15257 GCA_016801145.1 Umbra pygmaea | reverse complement strand
GCATCTACCATAAGCGATGCCTTAGGAAAACAAAGAACATCCTCAAAGACCACAGCCACCCAGGCCGTGATCTTTTCTCACTACTGCCGTCTGGTAGACGTTACCGGAGCATCAAGGCACGGACCACCAGACTTAAAAACAGTTTCTTCCCACAGGCCATTCGGCTGCTCAACATGGAACACAGACACTGATCGCAAATTGCCTGTTGAGCACTAACACTCTCTGGTCACTTTATGCTCTCTACATCTGATGTAGCAGAATTCAAATGGACCTTAAAAGCAATTTTCCATGCCAAATCTATAATATTTACTACTTCTACTGTTGTACATTTTCCAGACCACTGCTCAGTACATAGCGTTTTATTATTATTATTACTATTGTCATTATTATTTTAAAATTCTTATATTGTTGTAAAAGCCCACTGCATAGAATCGCCGTGCCATGTCAAAAGAATTTCTCTGCATAGGATGATGTATATTATTCAATGCATATGATAAATAAACAACTTTGACTTTTGACTTTGGCATAGCAAGCGTTATCAACATTTTGTTTGGTGTTAATGAAATATAGCCCTTATTTGCAGTAGGCCTCCTGTAAGCAACAACCTTGTTCCAGATTGTCACCGACTGTTTTCATTCTATAATTTGACAACTCAGTAAACACTGCATCAAGGCTACTTTCCTTTGATTGAAAACAGAAAGTGAAAACGTCTACGACAAATTTTCTGCGACAATATTTTGGTAGGTGTGGACTTTACGCCAGTGTAGTTTGGTGAAACCAAACATCGACACAGCTTTAGTATGAAACTAACTAGTTTCATCGTATCGTTTAGTGTGGACTTTGCACCCGAGTGAACTTGTACGCGAAGCTGGTGCACCCGGCAGCTGTTGTTGATCTGTTCTGTATGCTGTTTAGACATTAAAACAAATCCGTAAAAAAAAAATGTTTGTATATTTAACGGGTTACAGACACTTGTACATTTTTTTTTTATTTAAAGCCAATTGAATCTTATAATCTTATCAGTTAACGGTTAATAATCAGTTAACGAGTTCCGGTTGTCGGTCAGGAAAATTACCCGAAGTGAGCATCCCTAGTCTTTTCCATTCCAGGTTTTTGTTCTGCAATTCAATAGTTCTTCCTATCTGTAGTTTTAGTTTCCCGCTCATCATATCACATGGTTTTAGTTATCCAAGTAGTTTTAGTTTCCCGCTCATCATATCACATGGTTTTAGTTATCCAATCCCCTTAGTTACATTCACAGATGCACCCCCTTAGTCATTAGTCCCCTAATTAGTTCCTGTCTTGTTAGTGTTGGGTTGCTGGTCATTGCTTTGTCAAATGTTTCTGTATTCCGCCTGTTCCTGTTTATGTTTGGTTCCTGTAAGTACTCTTTATCCTAATTGAAATTAGCCTTGTCTTGAAGATTTCCTTATAATAATGTTCTCAGTTCTTTTATATTTAAATAAATATTTAAAATATTGAATTAACCACTCAGAAACATTGCCGTTAATTCGATGTAAGCCTTAGCCAAACCCCTAACCTGGCCTTAACCACTCAGGAACCTTGCTGTTAACTCCATGTAACATGTATTATGTCGTAATGTATTGTTTGTAACCGTGGTGACATTGAGTAAAAAAAGGATAAAAAAAGCATGTTTGCAACACGTCTGCATCATGCTGGAATACATGCAAAGTGTCCGCCTGGATTCGAACTCGCAATCTTTGGTATGTGAGTTGCATGTGTATATGGCCGCCCAACATCCCCAACCTACCAACCTCAAAAATCTACGCTATTTACGTCATCATGCGATTCAGTGAAACTGCCACAGATTTTGAAGTGAAGGATCCGTGTTTATTTCACAGAATTTTCTGCCATTCTGTGATACTGACACAGATTTTGAAGTTAAGACTCCGTGGTCATTTCACAGATTTCTGAGACTTCTTGCCTGAGCCATATTGCTTAAATGTGACACACATGAACATGGACCTACTACTGATCTTTGCAACGAATTAACAATGATTATTGTAATTAATTGTGAGCGCTGTTATTTTAAGAAAAAAAATCAGAGATTGTGTTGTCGGTATAATATGGTGTTGCCAGGCGAACAGTGTTTGCACCGGCCACAACTGGCCATGACGGTGACATAGCCAACTTGGGCACTGGGCAGGGCAAACTCTGTCGGGCATGGAGATGGAGGAGGAGGAATATGCTCTTTTTCGTGCCTACTTCAGGTACAAGCCTCCTATGGCACTATGGAGTATTTGCTGCAAGAAGATTAGACATTTTTTATAGTTTAGTCATTTAGCAGACAATCTTATCCAGAGTGACTTACAGTGAATACAGGAACATCCCCCTGGAGCAACTAAGGGTAATGTGCTTTGCTCAGGAACAAAATGACATTTGGCACTGTCCCTACTGAAGACTAAAATTATCAGGTAACGGGTGATAATATCTTAACATTGACCTATAAAACAAATAGAAAGAGTAAAGAGAATATAAAGCATGGTCACCGGTAAGATACGAACACCCTTTAACTGAAATTGTTGGTCATCAGTAGGACTTGTGAACTCAGATTTAATCAGAAAAGTACTTTTACCACCTCTGCCTCCGTGCCTGGTCTGGTGAGTGCGCCCTAACCGTCTCTCCCGAACAAGTTTAGTGTGAACCACAACAATTTTTTACATTATTCAAGGCCATGGAGGACTATGTATACCAGGGGTGTCAAACCAGATCCACAAAGGGCCCAGTGTCTGCAGG
>JACXGM010025559.1:0-7500 GCA_016801145.1 Umbra pygmaea | reverse complement strand
CAAGATGATCAATGCTGTAGAACTGTTTAGAACTGTATGGGGGCTTGATGATGCTATCTGTGTGGTGAGACAGGAAGGATTTGATGTTGTCTTGTGATTTGCAGATGGTTGTATGCACTTGTTTTAGGTATATGTTATGTTTGTATTTTTTTTGCCATCATTTGTGTAGTCTATGTGTGGTCCTGGTAGTACACCATAAGGTAATGTAGTACTTTTTATTAAAGAAGGATGAAAAAAAACAAAAATATTCTCTCTCTCTCACTCTCATATAGTGTAAACATGTAATAAACAGTGACTTCATCATCTCATATACTGTAAAGACATTCACCCTAACTTACATTGACAGCCCATGCTGTATATGAAAAAATAGCTATTAAAGGATATGAACTGCTATATTGAGCTGACCAGGCTGTGTTTTTCACTCCACTCAACAGAAAGCCACATTTGGGTAGTTGGATCAATAGTTTCTGTGTCTTGGTTCACACAAGTACACCACAGTCACCTGTGCACACAATCATTCACATTCACACATACAGCACTATATTTACTTATACATCTAATACGTAATTAACCCGGAGGTCATCTGATCACACCAAATGCACAAGCTCAAATATACACACAAACAAACACATTTGCACACTTTCTGATCAGACACTCCAACCACAATCCCTCATTTTGACATGCCCTTTGTTGTTTTGTAGTGACAGATCGGCTTCAGTGTTTCTCTGTATTTTGACCAGTGTTTGTCCTTTTGTCTGTAATTGTTTCCTCCTTTTGTCCTTCTCCCACTTCCTTATTCTGTTCCTCACTGTCTTTCTGAGGTGATGTATGTCTGTCTTTCTGAGGTGATGTATGTCTGTCTAACTGAGGTGATGTATGTCTGTCTAACTGAGGTGATGTATGTCTGTCTTTCTGAGGTGATGTATGTCTGTCTTTCTGAGGTGATGTATGTCTGTCTTTTTGAGGTGATGTATGTCTGTCTTTCTGAGGTGATGTATGTCTGTGTTTCTGAGGTGATGTATGTCTGTCTTTCTGAGGTGATGTATGTCTGTCTTTCTGAGGTGATGTATGTCTGTCTTTCTGAGGTGATGTATGTCTTTCTTCCTGAGGTGATGTATGTCTGTCTTCCTGAGGTGATGTATGTCTGTCTTCCTGAGGTGATGTATGTCTTCAGTGTGAAAGGATATGTCCATGTCAAATGCTTCTTTAAGAGCTCCATGATTCACATTACATCACGTCCAGTCAGAAAGCATTATCAATCATCATAAATTATCATCTGACAAGACATTTTTGTAAATGTTGCCTTTCATTTAACCTAAAGTTAATTGTCTTGCATGCGAGACAGCATGACGTAATCAGTTAACACTAGAACTGTCAAACACCGATGCCATCTGGAGTTTGAGATTGTAATTAAAATAAATCTGTGATTTTGAAAGCTACACCCTCCTACTTCCTTGACTTTTACTAAAAATGTGTATTTCACATTATTACATTGTCCAATTTCAAAAATCTCAAACAGAAAGCTATTTATATATAATTTCCATGTTTTTATCCCTAATTAATTCTAAAACCACCAAAATCACATGCCTCCTAACGTTGGTATCCAGGCAATTATCTGGTACCCAGGCACTAAGCACCTCTCACTGAAAAAATGCTGTCAATGGCTGAATGTCCAATAACCCCAGACAAAATATCTTTAGCCCTGGCTGAGAATAAACTAATCAATGTGGTTCATGTCCTAAAATATTTTTAACTCTAGTCTTTGCAATATAATGTAGTAAATAACGTGAAAAATTGAAAATTTAACTACGACACTCTGCTTCTCATAATTCACAATTGGGCAAATGTCACCATGTTTTCTCATGAAATGAAGAAAGGCTATGTTATACTAACCAACAAAATAAGTAATGAAATCAAATTTGTGATTGAATTTACGAATAAATATTATAAACTGTTACATTTTCTTTGTGGAATAATTGAACATTTTATCCACACACAGCAGCTCACTCGCGGGAAGAAGACAATATCGGAGAGAGAAAATCAGATGAGTCCATTGGAAATCTGCCTGAGAATTTGCCACTTTTGCTTTACGTTACATGAAGCCATGATTAAACAAAATCTAGATGTTAATTAGCAACATGTATGTCAACAAGAAGTAATCATTATATGAATGTATGATAATATTCAGGTGAGCAAGGAAATATTGTTCAACAGTTTAGTCATATTATGGAACTAGGCTACATGAACTTAGATTTTTCGTGTTTTATTAGAATCTTTAGCATGTGCAGTGTGAATTTTAGAATGGATGTACTTTTATAATTATTTAAGTTGTGAATTTCTGTTGGATTACAAAGTTATTTTTTTCCATTTGCTCGCTACAGCAATGCTACTGACCAGAAGAAATTTACTTGAAACTGAAAAAATATGTGTCTTTAATAGAGCCTCATTTTTTACAACAGCACTGTTCTGTGCTGACTGTGGGCCAGAAGCATGCAGAGATTGATTAGAAACAATAAAGTAATGATGAATAATAGTGTTGGCCATCAAATGATTGGATGGAGTTCAGAAGCATAAGGATATTCATGCATGAAAGCATAGTAATAGTGCAATATCCCTTAGACTTTTCCATATTTTCATAGATATATTCACCTACACTTCATTATGTAATCTTTTTCAAGGAGTTCATGATGTCAACTTTAGGCTTTGCAATAAAATGTAATAGATAAAATGACTGGCTATCATGTGTTTTTTGGTTTTCACTGATTATTAATTGCAACCAGATTTATTTAAAAGTCAATGGAATTAGAAACAACACTTGTTTTGTGGGGGGTTTCTTCCACGATCAGTTCGTACAACACCCCGGCTCATGATGAATAATAGTGTTGGCAGTCTAATGATTAAATGGATTTCCAGAAGCATAATTAAATTCTAACTTGTCTGGCACATCCCCGGGGCCCAGATCAAACAAACCCTAAAAATCAAATGGTCATCTAATCAGGGTTTTCAATACCAGATTATTTTTCTGACATTTTGTAAGAGGGTGTGTGAGGGGGTGCCATAAATATACGGCAATTAAATTTTAGACAATGTCAGCAAATGCATGGACAAAACCAGTGCCAACTGTGTCAGATGAAATTGTTTTGTTTTCTGTTCTTAATTATTACAAACTTGCGAAGTTTGCTTCCTACAAATGTGTAATTCACAATGGCAGAAAAAGGAAACAAGCAATTTGACGCAGCAGCAGCATTGCAGATGCTCCAAACCCTAGATGAGATGGAGTCAGATGAGGGATCTAAGGCTGATATTGACATGTCTCATGCTGAGTCTTTGTCAGATTCTGATAATGAGACACCCCCTCCAATTGCCTCCGTCACAAGAAAACAAGAACGGAACCAAAGGTCACCCCTGCTGCCACTAGGAGGCAGGAGTCTGGGAGGGATGGCATGATATGGGTAGAAATGTGCAATGACAGGACCAATGACAGCGCACCAGGAAGTCGGTCTTCACAGAATGTCATCACAAAAAAGGCAGGCCCAACAACTCATGCCAAGGCATGGATTGGCAGTGCACCTTAAAGTTTTCTTTGTTTGTGTGGCATGCAGATGCTTCAGTACATGAGAGATTGCTCTCTGTCTTGTGCACACAACAATGGAGAAAGCACATGGGACATGTCTGTTGATGAACTCAAAGCATTCATTGTGCTCTTGTATGTTCGTGGGTCGTATGGAGGGAAGAGCATGGATGTAGAGTCATTTTGGTCTGATCGATAGGGAGTTAACCTTTCCAGAGAGACAATGCCTCGTAACCGCTTCAGATTGATTATGCGATACCTGCATTTTGATGATAAGGTTACAAAACACTTGGAAACGTTTTGTGAAAATCTGAATTGCTTGTTACAAACCAGGACATGACATATCTATTGATAAGCAACTGTTCCCAACAAATGCTCTGTGCCATATTACTCAGTACATGGCAAACAAACAAGACAAGTTTCAGATCAAATTTTGGTTGGCTGCTGATGTAGACACAAAGTACATGCTCAATGGCTATTAATACCTGGGGAAAAATGACACAAGGCCAGTGGATGAGTGATAATTGGAGACTGTGGTTTTTAGACTCACCAAGCCTTTTACGGGCAAAGGAAGAAATGTGACAACTGACAACTTCTTCACATAGAGTGGGAAAGCTACGCTCACAGTTTACAGATGTAAGAAGTACAAGAGTGTTTGCCTCCTCAGCACGATGCGTCCAACTGTTGCCATCTGCGATGGACCCAAGAGAAAACCAGAGAAAGTGACATATTACACTCAAAGGTATGTCTGTCAAATAACCTTTAGTCTCTATCTATCATGCATCATATCTGCTATTATTATCATAATTTTAGGTTATATAAATATTTTTGTGTGTATATAACACTAACCATGTCTATATTGTTATTCAATAGGTTGGCGAAGATACACTCGACCAGATGACGAGACTCTACTCGGTAAAAGGAGGAACTTTTGACTGGCCAGTTGCGGTGTTCCACAACCAGCTAGACATGACTGCTGTCAACACGCATGTATTCTACAAGCAATGACAGGACCACAGAATCAGCAGGAGAGACTTCATCATGGAGCTGGCATGTGAGCTTCATGCTGACTTCATGATGGAAAAGAAGCAGTAAAACAGGCAGCACACACATTTCTTCCCCATTCTCAGCCAGAGCAGCTCTTTCCCAGGAAGAAGGCACAGTGTCAGGTCAGAAAATGTAGACGGAACAAAACAAATGAACATTGTTGAACATTGTGTGTGATACAATTGTTTCGTTTGCATTTCTTGCTCTCACAAACCACAAAGGTTACGTGCTGACTGTGAGAAAACAAGGTTTGATTAGAAACAACAGTGTAACCCTGAATAATGGCGGAAAAGACAATATACCCTTCCATATTTAATTCTGTAATAACTGCATATTCACCATATACACTTCTTCTATATCGCTTCAATATTGCATGTACAAATAATCAGGGGACAAAACATTTATGATTCAACATGTTGGCAAAGAGGTTTATGCAATTAGAATTTAGATAAAAGTTATTAACTTTTTCATCATTGAAAAATGCTGGGAAAAAATATTAAGTGGGCAAAAGATAATGAATTGAATGAAACTGTCATTGACATTTTATCTTTCTTTAAAGCTGGCTCATGCATATGGCCGTATTATCGAGTTATCTAAGGAGGCAGAACGAAAGATTGAAGAAATATAGAATACCGACAGGGGTTAAATTGTGATTTGTTATGTGGGGGGGGCTCTCCCTAGGGGGGTCTGGGGCAAATTTATTTGAAAAATAAATGGCATTTTCTGGAGAGAAAATGCAAAGAAATCTTGTGCAAAGAAATTGAGAAATCGAGTCTTACATGATATGTGCAAAACTGCAAGGTTAAGAGACGGTATTTTGCATTGCTGGAGTATCAACATGTATTAGGGCATTTAGCATTTACAGTACATTACTGTTTATCAGTCATCACTTGAGTACACATTTTATTACCTTGTTATGATATAAGAAGTGACGCATACAATGTGCCAAACATAATCTGCCACATGAAGAGACAGTGCAGCATATGACAGTAGCAACAGCTGAGAAGATTTGGATCTGTGGTGACCTGGTTCACCTCACATAAACTTCCTTCTCTCATTCTCTCTATTTACTACTAGTATAAGACACACACACACACAAAGGAAAATGCCTGGTGCCGCCGCTGGGCAGGTGCCTCTCTCCCCTCCCAACACCTCAATTCTGCCTCGAACGCGCGTCTATTTCACTTCAAAAATCTGCTTTATTTGCGCGTCCTATTCGCTTTGGACAAGCTAGTGGATTGAAATTGTGAATTTCATGCTCAATTAGCGTTCGGTCTGAACGTAGCATAAAACCTACCTTGATGCGCAATGCGCGAGTGGTGGGCGATGGTCAACTGACAATGAGATTAAGCAGCTGAACAAGAATACGGCCGTGTTCCGATTGTTCTCATCTCAGCTCCACCAAGACAAAATAGACATGCCATTTAAAAAAATCTTTCATTTATTGTCAGAAATATCATGTTTTCAAAAGCATCACTTTCATCAAATTGTATGTGACATATTTCCAGTAGGCAACTGACTGCAAGCAGGCACATCCGAGCAGGCTTATGTGCCAGAGCTGAGCCCCGGAGAGCTCCGGCCCAATTTAAACACTGCCTACCGGTAATCAATCTACTGGGAAAATAAAAATGATGGAACAATTTCTCTATTCTCGAATTAGCAAACACAAAGCACAAGTTGAATTAAAATTCTAACCAATGGTATGAAAATCAGATTGTCCAGGAAAAAGAGCGAAAAAACTTGAATAAGACTGAATTTGATAATGAATAAAACGGCAAAACACAGAGCTTTAGCCGCACTAAAGCCTATACTTCTAATTGTGCAACAAATAAGATCTGCATATGTTATTTGAAATCTTTTTCTATATACTACATCAACAAAATAAAACAGAAAGCAAACTATACCTAGTCTATCTGTGAATAAAGTAACTGTGGTGGATTTTCATTATATAGCCTTAAGAATTCTAAATCTACAAAGGATAAAAAATATGAAAATAGGCTACTACAGCATAGCAATCCTTTGATATTATAAATATATTTGTTTTCATATTTAACTGTTATGAAATACATTCAACGACAACAAAAATCTTCATGTAATTCATCTGTTGTGAGACCTTTTCACATAGGCTTATTAAATCACAATGGGTGATGCTCTTGATTGCTAGAAGCAGTGATGGCTTGGCTGGAGGTTGTGGAGGAGAATGCAGTTTTTAATGAGGATGATTCGTATGCTAATGACGCTGATGGGCGTCTGCAGTTGGTGGTTATTGGTAGTGTGGAAGGCCTGGCGGTTCTAGTGTTAATGGCTCCATCATGAAAACTGTCTTCCTGGTTTGATCCAGTCACTCAAGTGATTATACCACCTGTCTGGACTCATGGATTAGCCTTTTGATGTAGACCTGATCAATGAAATCACTGTATAAAACCTACGTATGCCTTAGGTTTGACAGACATGAGACTGGTTAAAAGTGGATGCGTGCATACCCACACAACCACGCTCGCACACACACACACACACAATTTATGTACCGTACAGTAGTTGGGTCCCGGGTGATGAACTCTTGAACTGGAGCCAGCTCTTCAGAGCATTACTATAATCTTTGACTGAATATAGGGTAAGGCAAAAGGATGGAGAGATGGGGAAAGGAAATGGGGGAGGAGAAAGGAGGGAGGCGTAAGCAGGGGAGATGGGGGAATGAATTGCTGTCATATGCATTAAAGATACATGTGCAGCATTCGCTGGAATGTGAAAAGAGTTGATAGTTTTGCAGTGTATGTTAGCTAACACAAATATCCACACACACACACACACACACACACACACACACACACACACACACACACACACACACACACACACACACACACACACACACACACACA
>JACXGM010025558.1:0-15255 GCA_016801145.1 Umbra pygmaea | reverse complement strand
GTGTGTGTGTGTGTGTGTGTGTGTGTGTGTGTGTGTGTGTGTGTGTGTGTGTGTGTGTGTGTTTGTGTGTCTGTGTGTCTGTCAACAAATTAGAATGTATGTAAGAATGAGCTCTTATTGAAAATTGGTCATGCAATGACGGAGGACTTAGTTGGAGCTATATATCCACACACGGGTGGCAAAGGTGTGTCAAATCGGTTATTATTATTGTGGCATGCTCTGTGTCTCTGCTCACTGGGTAGAGATCATAACTTTCATCTGAGCAACAGCCAGTAATCATGTTCTTTGATCTGAAGATTCACACTCAGCTACTAAACACAAACATGCATTTCTGGCCCAGCCTGTGTTCCACTCTAATCAGCACGTTCACTAGTTTGTATGTGTTTATGTACATTTATGTGGGTGTGAGGAGAGGGTGCACAGGACGTGAGGATGCTCAATTAGCAATATAGACCGAACAGGTATTTTGCTCTCTGTTTGCTGCAGATCTTGGTTTTTGCATTATGAAGACTACCTAACTGATCAGGGTTTGCATTAAAAAAATGACTGTCAATAGCTGTTGGTGTATATGTGCTTCCTTTCCAAAATCAAATCACACATTGTCTTCCTGTATTGCAATAAGATGTCCCTCACTCACGCCAAACATGCCCTTGTAACAATGACTATTCTATCGATACTAGACTTCAGTTATGTCATTTTTATAACAGCCTCTAACACTCTCCTTAAAACATGATATGTAGTATACCACACTGCCATCCATTTGTCACAAATGGTACAATTATAAGAAACAGAAAAGGGTACATAAATGTAAAACAATAAGATATAATATGATACATTCTGTACATGTAAACAATCCCTCTGAACATACTGTGATGTCTAATGAATCTGTTAAAATATAAACAATACAATTTTAGGGAGAACCTCAAAATACCAACATTTAAGGAAAACTGTACTTTATTAATGTGTCAATGGAACCAACCAAATCATTAATTGATTAAAGTAAAAATCAATGTCCTCTAAATAAAGGTTTCACAATCAATGGCACCCTTAACTATTATTGCAAAAAACATCTACCAAAATTAAACCAGGAATGGCATTCCATTAAGTCTAAAGGAACCATATTGAACCATTACATCACTTCCTGATCCACTAGAATATTTAAATCAGGTAACATGCATGCAATCTTCCTTTGTCATCCAATACCATGATTAACTGGCAGTTCAAAAGAGACAGGGTCGTAGACCTTAATAAATCTGGTAATGGCTACAAACAGATCCACAAATGATTGAACATTCCACTGAGCACTGTCAAGGCAATTATAAAAAAATTTAAAAGCTAAGGAACAGTTGAAATCCTCAAAGGTAGAGGATGCATATGCATTTTGCCCCCCAATATAGGAAAGGTGATGGTGCTAGAATCAAGAAATTCACCAAGAATCACTGTGACAGAATTGCAGGCCTTGGTGCAGGACTGGTTCTAGCCGGGGGCAAACACAGTTCAAAAACTCTGATTTGTCTTTTCAAAATAATAGCACTCGTAACTCATTACAGTAATCATTGTTAATTCATTGCATAGATAGGTTGTGGGTTCATGTTCGTGTGTCGCTAAAATTAGTCTACGTTGGATAAAACAGACTCTAGTAAATGTTTTTCAAATGCAATCGTGTTTTCACAAGACACAGACAATATATTCAATCAAAATATGTGTTCAATATATTTGTTACTGTTTTTAATGAAAAAATATTTTTGAAAACATATTAAATGTTTTTTTTCAATCACATACTATTTTTCTTTACACCCAATACAATTGCATTTGGTTACAATTCACTAGCTTTGTAATGAATTCACATTGATTATTGCAATGAATTTAAATGACTGCTTTTATTCTGAAAAATAAAATCAGATTTTGCGTTGCCGGCATACTATAGTGTTGCCAGATGGACAGTGTTTGCCCCCGGCTAGAACAGGCCCTGCCTTGGTGGCGTCTTTGGGTTCCTAGGTTTCAAAAAGCACAATCAGACGGCACCTACACAACCACAGCCTCTTTGGAAGGGTTGCCAGAAGAAAGGCCTTTCTGTCCCCAAGACACAGACACAGGTGTTTGGTGTTTGCCAAATTACATTTAAAATTAAGACTGAAGTAAGGTGCTCTGGTCAGATGACACCAACATTTTACGGTTTGGTCAGAAACAGCATTGGCATGTTTGGTGGAGAGGCACCTCAAACCCACAGTGAAATATGGTGGTGGGTCTGTGATTTTTTGCCGCCTTTCCAGAGGGACAGGGGCACTGGTCAAGATTGATGGCATGATGAATTCCACCAAGTATCAGACAATTTTGGCTGACAATCTGGTTGCCTCTGTCAGAAGGCTGGGACTTGATGGTAGGTGGACTTTCCAACAAGACAATGACCTAAAACATATCTCAAGATCCACACAGAGATTGTTCCGTGAGAACAAAATCAATATTCTGCCATGGCCTTCTGTAGGCTGAGTTGAAGAGGGGCAGTTAATAAGCGCAAACCCAAGAATGTGAAGGATCTTGAAATCTGCATAGAGGAATGGTCCAAAATCCATCCAACTGTGTACCTTAACATTGTCAAACATTACAGAAGAGACTCCATGCTGTTATCCTTGCCAGAGGTGGTTGCTTATACAAGTACTGAATAAGGAGTGCCAATAATTATGAAACCTTGATCTTGGTGAAATGTTTTTTTTGTGTTAAATAATTGTATTACTGGTTGGTTCTATTGCAACATTAATAAAGTACAGTGTTTCTCACATGCTGGTTGTTTGATGAAATGAAATAAATGAAATTGTTTATGTTTTTACAGTATTGCTTGTGCATTGCCAGTCAAGGGTGCCAGTAATTTTGGAGCACACTGAATATCAAAATCACTCTAAATTTATACATATACATGTGCAGTTATTCAACAGGTACATTGAGAGAATGAGCTATAATCAACATCCATAGTGTCTTGTATTCCAGACCATGTTGACAGGGGACGGAGGGAGGGGGATCAGTACTCCTGATGCACGTTAATCACCCCTCTCCACTCTCCTATGTCCTATTGTCTCTGTTCCGGCACAACAGCATTTTTGCACATTCAATTTTATGTAGTTATTTGCACATAGTCATTTGAACTGTTATTTGCTTATTAACATTTGCACTGTTACCCACTAGTGTTACGCTTTACTACCGCTCTGTCGCCATGGCGTCTTTATTGAAGTACCTCTTTAAATTGACCTCATCTGCACATACTGTTTACAATTTTTGTGTTTGAAAAATAGTACTTAGTATTCTGTGTATTTTATGCCCACAGGACAAAAGTGCCCTGAAATGTTCCTGGGAGTCACTGCTGCCTCACAGGCTGATGTTTACGTAACACCGCCCAAGTTAAAGACACTCCACCCATTGTTATTTCCAGCCCGAAGACTGAAACTTGGAGAGACAATCCAGTAAACTGAACCATACCCTTACTAACCATACTAACCCCTTAACCCTTATCTAAACTTAACCATAATCTTAACCTGTAACAAACCTTAACCCTTACCTGATCGTAACTCTTACCTAAACTTAACCCTAACTTCAACCCTTACCTGACATTAGCACTAACCTTAAACTTAACCATAACCCTAAAATAGAAAAATAATATGCAGCTATTTGTTCAATGTTGACAAATTAAGAAATATAACATTTTTCATTTTAGACATTCACATTTAGACCTTTGACAAATTATAACTTACAAATTTTATGTTAAGCAACAAACTATGTTTGTGCTGTAACCACTAGGCCCCAGTTGGCTTGCTGCTCAGTTGGCTTCCTGAGAATTTAATAGTATAGTGTAATAAATTTAAATAAGTGTAATATTTTAATTTGTTTGACTGATGAAAATAAGGGTGGAGTTTCATTTACATGGCAGCAGTACCTCCCAGGCACCTTTCCGCTGTATTTTATGTGTAATTCTGTGTTACATTTATCTTGGCAAAGTTACCATTGCAAACGAGAATTAGTTCTCTATCTGCTCACCAGGTTAAAAAAGGGTGAAATAAAAATAATAAAAACATGCACACACAAACAAAATAGCTACTCACACTTATGCCTACACACATAACATTAATGATGCCATGCCACCTCAGAAAGCGCAGAGTAAATACCTAAAGGACCATTTCAAGTAAATATGTTTCTTTATATAGTATTTACTAAATTTACCATATATGATTAATGTCATATACAATGTTGTCTATGCCAATGCACAGAGAACAACCAAGAGTACATTTTGACAACTTCTGTATCAGTCTGTATTTTTTAAATAACCCAAGGTCCAGAATTCAAAGCAAAATTAGTGCCCACTCTTAGCAAGTTGCTTCTAGTGACGATCAATGTAGCCTAATCTCGTGGCCTACTTAGCTATTCACAGTACCTAGTAACAAATACAACCAGTCACAGAATCGTCCAGGAGCCATATGAAATTAAATCAAAATTATCACACAATATACACAAACACAAAATATACATGCTAGGTAGCCAGCTAGCTAGTTAGCACTCCAACAACCATCTTTAACAAATACATGGAGAAGCATGTGGCTTAGTTAGCTATTCCCTGTATCCTTAAACAATAACATTTTGATCAACAACTATAGTATATAGTATAGTATATATACTACCTACCTAGCTCCAGTTCATACAGACAGCAATATTCTGTCAATTATCATTTTTTATTTTGCTTTGCGTTCATCCAAGAATATAAATCAATAGTACATGCTAACTGGCTCCTACCTTAACGTTGCTAGTTTTGGGCCCAGCTGGTTTTTCCAGGTCATTTTCGGGATTTGTCACTGTTTCCATACACATCAGTCCATGTGAAAATCAGATGATTTTACAAACATATGTAATCATCTTCTTGGCTGGAGATGGTTAAAAGCAAAAATAGAGCCCTGTCCCACTCTTTACAACAAACACTTTCTGTCTCTGTTGCCATTGCCTAGGAGTTTCCACAAACAACGCCAGTGCGAGTTCACCCTGGGCTCCATAACAGTTTTCACAGGTGGCCACTTCCAAAGCATTGGCTGCAGTGGCTTGATTCACCCAATATAACTCCTGCTATTGCCATACTTGTTCATCGCTGAATTCTGGCTCAAAAATGTATGGTTGTGTATTACCGTACAATAACACTTTATCAAAAATCATCCAGCTCTTTGGGTATTTCATCACTTGCACTAGCCATTGTGGAAAACAAAATCCATCTCTAACTCTTCTTATTTTTTTATTTAAAGGAAGAATTCAAGCAAGAGTAAAAATGTACTACTCACTGCGGATGTTTGATCCTCAAATCTACTCGAATCACTTGCAGGACAAATAAAGATCAGGAAGTCAACTGAACGCCTCTGCTGAATCAGTTGTAGTTTAGAAAAAAACACAACGATGATGTAAAATATGTCATCGTAGTGAAATTTGGATACTTAAAAGTTTGAAATACGAAACGAATTACGAAGTTGTTTTTAATGTATGTCTTGTGGTAAAAATAGATTTTGGGGTGTTTAGGGTTCTGATTGATCCATTTAAATGGTCTGGATTAGGGAGTATTGTTTTTTTCGACTAGGACATTATTAGGGCAATATGTTGGCCCATTTCAGAGAGAGACATCTTAAGCTGCTTAGCATAGAACTTATTTAGCCCAGTCATCTCTGCTATTTGTTATATCCCTGCCTGGATAAATTAATGATGGTTAAGTCTTACTGTCACTGGCATCGGGTGACCAAGTGCTACCCTAAAATGTTAGAAGCCTGCTGATTTGAAGTTCTACCTGATAATTAATTGTGCCCCCCAATCCACACCCGGATTTGAATCGAACAGTGAAAGGACATTGGGAATTGTCTTCAAGATCTATATTTGAGTTAGAGGACTTCATGAGATGACGTGCGACTTCTCTTGACCTTACAAGTCCTCGCAACATGTCCAAGTCTGTACTGGAAAATACCTGCAATGCTCCAAGTAAAACTGTAATTCTGAGAGTGACAGTGGCCAAAACCAATCACACACAAGTGTGCACACACACACACATGCACAATGACTGAAATCCACCGTCAACCACATTAATTGTAATTGCAGATGTGGTCAACCGCTATTCCAAAGCATTCTTTGTTGTCTGTCCCCTCAGGTCAGAGTAGTTTTAACGACAACCAATTTAAACATGAACTCCCACAGTGGATGATGTCCAGGAAATGGAAGAATGTATTTTTGTGTGTGTGAGTGCTTACTGGGTGTGTTTTTAGCGAGTGTGGTCGACTCCCACTCGACCTCATAGTCCGTGGTTGACCAGCAGTTAAACGCCAGGGACTTTATTAGGAAGGGAGAAAAACCCCAGTGGAAGTGCTCTCACTCTTCAAACTGCACCCACTGTCCCCGACACTAATATGTCCTGCTGCTGCATTTCAGGAAAATAAAAAAACTGGAGAAATACTGAGCTCAGGAAGAAAGCAGGAATTGTAAGAGAGGAGCGCATGGCGTGGGTAATTGAAGGGTTTGAGAGCAACACTTAAACTGTTTTCAAAGTGTTTGCATAACCTCCTGGAACATAAAATCTGTCTGCATTCTGAAATGAGGAGAAAGATTGAAGGAGTCAGAGAACGATTTTACATTTTACATTTTAATCATTTAGCAGACACTCTTATCCAGAGCGACTTACAGTGAGTGCATACATTAAGAGAAACTAAGTGAAACAACCACAACTTAGCAGTAAGAGCATTCAACCTACAAAACAGTGAATAGTCAAAAACAGTGCTAGAGAAGGATAATACAGATAATTTAAATGTTTAAAGATAGCAAAAATGAAATACAACCAATTTAAGTACTCAAAGAAGACAGAATGAAATACAACCAATTTAAGTACTTAAAGAAGACAGAATGGAATACAACCAATTTAAGTACTCAAAGAAGACAGAATGGAATACAACCAATTTAAGTACTCAAAGAAGACAGAATGAAATACAACCAATTTAAGTACTCAAAGAAGACAGAATGAAATACAACCAATTTAAGTACTCAAAGAAGACATAATGAAATACAACCAATTTAAGTACTCAAAGAAGACAGAATGAAATACAACCAATTTAAGTACTCAAAGAAGACAGAATGGAATGATAGTAGAGGTTTTGGAGGAGCTGATTCCATGCTGTGCTCATGTGAGAGGCTGTCATCTGTGAAGAGTGAAAGAGACAAGAGAAAGAGAGAGAGGGGTAGAGGTAATGGGCGTGTAAGACTTTCCTGACTGTCATGTGTCTCCTCTTTGGGGTGGCATTACGTTAGCACCAGGGAACGCAACTGACAGCCTTGAAAATTCCTACCTAGTTGACACTATGCTCACACAGGATGAAAATAACCTTCTACACAAACCTCACTAGTAATGACAACACTCGGTAAGACTTATAAGGCTACCACTGACAACATGCTGAATCCCTGTTTGCAATAGAAAGAGGCAGCACTTTGGGCTTTAGAAAGGCACATTATACATAAAATGTATTATTATTATTAGGCAATTTATATTGTTGGTTTTAACCATGCTGTGATATGAAGACTCCCTAACCTTGCTCTGTATATAAAATAAATTCTAAACATGAAATCCAGTCAGAATTTGAACAAAGTTTAAGATAATGCCTATTTAATAGGCAGTATTGACTTTCATAGCAGCATGTATAAAAAAAATAGCCCGCATGTAGAATGTATACTGTAGCTTTGGTATGTATATACTAAAACAGATGAAGAGAAATCCCAGTTTCAGAAAACACACTTAAAGGAAGAAAATATTATGTCTTGTATGACCTCACCATAATCTACAGACAACAGTAGGATACTTGCAGGTAGGTGAGTTTATATATACATGTTTTTTCATTTGTTAAGAGGTGTTTTAAGGGCTAGTGCTGAAAGGATAGCTTGCAAATGTCAAGTTAAATGTACTATACCATCCAGCCAACTGACATTTCAAAGGAAAAGTCTAGAGAAAATTATGAATTCTCAATATAGTATTTACAAATTTTTGCCATACATGTTTTAGTTCATATAAAATGCAGTTACTGCCAAGAAATCAGAGAAAAAAGGTCCAGGTCCAGAATTCGATGCAAACTTAGTGCCCACCCCACTTTAAATGTACAGTAGTGCTAATAGGTTTTCATACCTTGTTCATGAAAAAAATGGTTATGTACAGATAGTGATCATATGAAGCCATAAATCATCACATAGTTGTTTGGCTCCTTTGTAAACCATACTGATAACTGAAATCACCCAAAGGGCCCTGATCAAAAGTTTACATACCCTTGATTGTTTGGCCTTGTTACAGACACACAATGTGACTCACACAGGTTAAAATGGCAATTAAAGGTTAATTTCCCATGCAGTAACAGTCATATTGTCAAAATCAATCCCGGAATTTCCCAATTTTGCCAGGGTATGCAAAGTTATGAGCATAACTGTATATGCCGCATCTTGCTTCAGTAGGTACAGACTGAACCATAATCTGCCACAGATACATTGCAATATGAAATCAGGATTATCACACTATGTACAAACACAAAAGATTAATGCTAACAAGTTAGCGCCCAATCAACCCCTGTGACAAATATGGCTCAAGCATTACTCGAAAACAACTTCGAGTGACTTTGTCTTGAGCTAGCTAGTTAGCTACTGTACCTTGACCAGTAAATCATTCAGTAAATCCTCCAAAGTTGAATAACAGCTAGTTCACCTACCTTGCTCCAAATCATACAGGCTTAGCAATATTCCGTCAACCATCATTGTTTTATTTCATCCAAGTATTTACACAAAAATATACAAGCCAGGCTGTGCTAAATTGGCTACAAAGCCTTCAGTTAGGTAGCCATTTCACCATCTACTCTAATGACACTTTCAATGATTAATTCCCACCAAGTTGACCGACAGCTACAGTATACAACTTACCTAGCTCAAAATGATACCGACTGAACAGTATTCTGTAACCCAGTCTTTTTAATTGCACATATTTTTTCCCAAATTTATTTAGTAACACATAGATACTAAATGTGCGCTAATCTGATGCTACACTGAGCCAAGTGCCCGCATTCCCCCTGTGTAATGAACAGAGTCAGGGAGGTTGACACAATATGTATGTTAGTTCAGGAAGGCCACTGGAAATAGTCAGGAGAAAGGATGACTGGCGGTTGAGGTTAGGTAAACTGGACAGGCAGTAATACAAGGCAAAGACTGGTACACGATACTCGTAGGCACACATGCAGAGGTCTGGTACACGATTCTGGTAGTCTCACAGGCAGAAGGCAGATACACTATTCAGATACTCAGAACAGGCAGAGGGTCATACACAGAAGATCATCAGCAGGGAGTAGGCAGGATCGTAACCGGGGAACAAGCAGGGGTCCAAACACAATACAGGAATATCCAGGCGATGGTACAAAAGGGTAATCCAAAACTCGAATCTCAAAAACAGGGAAAAATGGGTCAGACCAGAAATAGCAGAATAATATGGAAGAAGCGCTCAGTACATTGCTCACTGACAAACAATACCTCACAACCTGTGAGTGTAACATGAAGAGTTTAAATACCAAGCAGAAAAGCTTGCAGGTGTTTAGTATTCTGGTGATTGTGAGCTGATTATGGGAATGCGCTCATGTGAGTCTGGTTCTTGAGGTATACCGACCTGTGATGGTCCGTTCGTGACTGTAGAGGATCTTGGCGACGTTACACTATGATAATGCCTGGTATCAGCTACAGTAGTTTCTAGTGATGTCCAATGCATTATTTTAAATTTTATGTTATGTTTATCCAAGTTTACAGTATTTAGTAACACATACAGTAGATGCGAAATATGTGCGAATCTGCCACAACCGTGCCACCTGACTGCACCAAAGCCCCAGAAAATGTGAACTGTTGAGTTACTTAGCTAGTTAGCAAGCCAACGTCTACTCTAACACATATTCGGTCACTATTGCCCACCAAGTCGATGCCTCCTGAATCTAGCTGTAGTTTTCAAAGATCACTACAATGACGTAGAAAACATCATTGAGGTGAAATTCTTAAACTTGCGGTGGTTGATTTGGGAACTTCAGAACACATTGAGAAGGTGTTTTTAGTGACTATAATGTTGGAAACATGACAAGCACAATGATTTTGAGGTTACTGGAGTGTCCCTTATAATACGTATGTTTTATATGTAATATGGGGGCGGGGTTGACAAGGGCTAATGTCTTGCTCACAAACCAAACATGAGCAGATGTTTAATTTGTTTTCGTTTTGCACAATTACTTTAGTTAAATATGTTGATTGACTCATCAAATTTTTTTTTAGCTAAGGATTTTATATGACACTGGTTTAATAACCTCATGTTGAATTAATATTCCTTGGCTATATTATATTGTTACATTTTAAATAGCTTTCAGTGTCTGGCAATAAATAGTTTGTATGAAGTGATTTAGTAGACCACGCCATGCACTACATTGGCATTTTGTGTATTGTTCTGCTGACATATTTGATTGTATCCTGCATGTATGCTATTACTAGTTTCAATGTAAACCTCTCCTAATGAGACAATATCAATATTATATATTACATCATGTTAAATCAATCATCATTTTGCCTCAAAATTTCTGTAATAAGTATCAATGTTGTTCTTGTTTATGTACCTTTTTTACCTCTATAATTTTATTGTTTTTTATAAATATATTCATAATTTACGACTGAAGTTAACTGATGATTCACTTTAGCAAAGTTTGGGTTACTTGTCAGATGTTTCCCAAAGCACTAAGATGATCGTAAGATGCACGGAAGTGCCTTGTTATTTTATCGCTGCGTTTTCCAAAAGGATTGTTATTTAAGTGCCACGTAACATTGCTGGTTAATTAACTTGTTAGTCCATTGTTACAGGCACTGAACTGTTTTGGGAAAACAGTGCCTCCCTCAACATGTAAGAAGTGATTGAGTCATAATAAAATGAAAAAACACATACAATTTGTAGTTAGGCGAATGTATTCAGACAAATTATACAAACAGATGATACAATAAGTGAATTTTTAAAATGTAACCTAATGCATTTGGTAAACTGAGGAGTAAGAACAACAAACGTACAACAACACATAATAAAGAAAAAGTACTGATATTGTCTTTGCAATATATTTTTTCCACTCTGCTTTATATTCCCCGTTAACCAATTGTGTCTTAGTTGCTATGTAACGTCAGTAACATATCTGCTATTTGGTTACTAAAGGAACTGGTAATTTGGATGTTGCATGATTGCTTCCGTGTGATATAATATTACAAAATAATAGTTATAATAATAATAATAATAATAATAATATATATGTGAGATTATATTAAGTGTCTTGCCAAAGGCAAGAACACTTAATAATACTTAAGATAGCACTTCTGATAGACCCAAAGACGCTTGATATGATATTCATTGGCTAAAGTCCACCCAATCGGTTCAGTATAACCGTTTCTCCAGCCCTAAATTTCACAGATTCTTTGAGTTTTACATTTTTTATAAAATAATAAGTAGTAGAATACATCACCATTAATGTTATGTACCTCTGATAGTAATGACACTCTATCGACATGCAATATGCTATATTTCAAAGGCATTCATGGTCTAATTCCATCCCAAACGCCCGTAACGTGGGACTTTCTAAATGTATATATGTACTACTTCTGAACAATATACAGAAGGGACAAAGAAAGGGACCAAGATACAAACAGAGAAAGACAGATTGACAATGTGCAGAACACTCTACTTCATCTAGTCAGTGGTTCGAGCTTGATTTAGGGATCTCCGGCTTTCCCTGGACTTATAGAATGAGGCAGCACAAAATGGCGTTGTATTGCCTGGGATTTGGTTTAGATAAGCCAAATCATCTACCTTGCCAGGTCACTCTCCAGCAAGTCCTTGTGTGCAGTGCAAATTTAATCATCCCACACATGATCTGACTAAAGGATTCCATGTTGGATGAGCAGTGTGAAAATAATCGTCCAGCTTAGTGACATGCGGTCGGATGTACCATGTGAGCGCCACTCACCATGCCGCATCTGTCGAAGAAGTTGCGGAGCTGCCAACAAGGCAGGGTCAGTGGAAATGTGGGAGGTGAGGAAAAAAATAAGAAATAAAGAGATTTAGAGACAGGGATTGATAGTTGTGAGTGTGGTGGTATTATATAATGTGTGCGTTTGTTTCATGTAACAATCCTAAGGCTTCTGCTGAAGAGGGGACGAGAGGGGCTTCAGAGGTTGCCCTGGATTTGCTTGTCAGGTTTAAAAAACAAAGACCCCAGAAGATAAGAGGATAGGGTAGAGGAAAGGAAAGGAAGAGAGTGGCGAGCACTCTTGTCAATTACGGTGGTTGGTTTAGAAGAAGGTTGGAGAGAAAGAGTGGGGAATGGGAAGTTGTTGGGTAGAGAGAACATTACTCTTGTTTCTGTTTACACTAAGGCCTCAGTGCTCTCTTTTTGCACTCGGTCTGTGTGTCTGGTGCTACAGTAGAGTAGGCACATACTAACAGTGTTCCTCAGCACCCTGAAATGACAGGGAGCTTAAACAATCCAGCTGCTATGTGGGTGTGTGGTGAGGCCCCCTGCCTTGCTTCTGGTGACAGACCCTGTCACATCCCATCCGTGTTGTGAGACTTTTGGATGGTTACAAAATAAATGCTCCCATCTCAACCCCAGGACTAATTGTTGTGGAAAATGTCATACATATAGAAATACAATTAATGACATTGATTATTATACACTCACTGGCCACTTCTTTAGGTTAGCTTTTCAACTTCTAATTGATGCAAATATCTAATCAGCCAATCACTTGGCAGCAAGTCAATACATTTAGGCATGCAGACATGGTCAATATGTTATATTGAAGTCCGAACCATGCAGCAGAATGGGGTTGAAAGGTGATTTCTGGTAAGGACAGAAGTATGCATGATGGTCATCAACTTATGGAGTAATGCATGCCATGTAACAGAACTGGGTAGTCTTTGTTCACCAAAAGCAGAATACTTCACACCCCTATTTTGTCTATTTTTTCTTCCTAGGGAATTTACAGGGGTTATCATCATCGCTGTGTACATGTTCCTCATGCCAACGTCAACACGGCCTTTAAGGAATTACGCTACTCAATCAGAAGGGAACATTAATGAATATGTGACTCTGTCAGCAGTTTCATTAACAAAATGCACAGCAGACTTTGGTGAAGGGCGCTCACATGGTTCATCCAACCACATGTTGTCAAGCCAAACCAATTCTTTTCGCACTGCTCATTCAACAAAGAATCATTTATTCAGGTCATGCACAGGATGATTACCCTCACCAACTCTACTTCTGTGATTTAATTTACAGGTGCTTGATCTGCACAAATGGAGTCGCTGGAGAGCAACTTGGCAAGCTAGATAATTTGAATTATCTATCCCAAATCCCAGGCAGCACTATGCCACTTTGTGCTGCCTTGTGCTGGGGTTAAGGGAAAGTCAGAGAACCCATAGTCAGGCTCGAACCACTGACTATCATGACATCCTTTAGATCTATTGTGTACATTTATTTTGTATTCTCTATGGATTTTTCTATTTTACTATCATATCTGCATTGCTGATTTTCACTGTATCTGCAATTACATCTGTGTCTGATGTACATATTGTAACGATTCAATCACAGAATAGGTTAAAAATAATAATGTTCATCCTATACAAGAATAGATATATGGTAATATAGCAGGATACAATAATGCAGGGTGAGTATACAGACTATGTTCCGTTTACAGATCTAGGTAGTCAGACAAGCAGTGTTCCGTTAACAAACCCAGGTAGTCCGACAAGCGGAGTTCTGTTGACAAATCCAGGTAGTCAGACAAGCAGGGTATGGTACACAAATCTGGTTATTAGTCAGGCATGATCATAGGAAACAAGGCAGTCTATATCAGACAAAGGTACAGTGGATTATCCAAAGCAGAATAATAAATACACATAGCAAAGGGTCAGTCCGGTTAAACAATCCAATAAATAGAATGCTCAGTAGGAAGATAGAATTACTCACAATACCTCGCAAAGAGGAACTGGGAAGTGCTGGTATATATGGAAAGTAGAGTGCAGCAGGTGATTAGAATTTGGGTGATTGATATCGGGCTATGGAAATTGTAGTTCCAAGCAGTCTTGGGTAGGGATGCTGTAGTTCTCAGGGAAGAGGGAACGTTACACATATAAACTGAACTTGATCTATGTAGCAACCATTGTTGGCTAACCATTGTTAAAACTATCTACTAGGATTTAACTGGTCCTAGTCGGAGTCAGAATTTTGAGAAAACAACATGAAAGCATGTATCCACCCTGCTTTGTATCAACCGTACATGCTGGAGGTGGTGGTGTAATGTTGTTATTATTTTATTTTCTTGGCACACTTTGGGTCCTTTAGTACAAACTGAGCATTGTTTAAATGCCACAGCCTACCTTAATATTGATGCTGACCATGTCCATAACTTTATGATGACAGTATACCCATCTTCCAATAGTTGCTGTACTTCCAGCAGGATAACCCACCATGTCACAAAGCACAGATCTTCTCAAAATGATTTCCTGAACATGACAATGAGTTCACTGTACTCAAATGGTGTCCACAGTCATCAGATCTCAATCCAATCAAACACCTTTGGGATCTGTTGAAAAGGGAGATTTGCATCATGGATGTGCAGCTGACAGATCTGCAGCAACAGCATGATGCAATAATGTCCGTGTGGACCAAAATATCTGGGGAATGTTTCCAGCACATTGTTTAATCTATTGTAATTTACATTTTTGTCATTTAGCAGACACTCTTATCCAGAACAAATGACAGAGAATAAAGGGAAATCTCCCGGGAACAACTTAGGGTAAAGTGCCTTGCTCAAGGACACAACAACATTTGGCACTAAATAAGTAAGGCAGTTATTAAGGCAAAAGGTGGTCCCACCTAGTATTAGCAAGCTGTACCTAATGAAGTGACCAGTGAGTGTATCAAGGGGCAAACTCCGAGGCTGACAAATGAAGCCAACAAGGAAGTAAAAACAAATGCAATTAATCGAATGGCCACTTGAGGCTGGCTGCAGAAAGGAGCAATTTCAATAGACCTCTATGGCAAAATGCCCAACTTTACAGCTGAAATAAACATGTTTATAGCCTGGTTCAAAAAATGGTTTTGGTGTATATTGCTTATTTTCCTCTATCTGTCAACTGTGGGGGGAGTGAATTTTTTTATAACTCATCCG
>JACXGM010025557.1:0-15256 GCA_016801145.1 Umbra pygmaea | reverse complement strand
CGATACCTCTAATGTAATCATATATTATACAGATGCCTTTACCATGATCATATATTACACCGATGCCTCTACTGTGATCATGTATTATTCTGATGCCTCTACTGTGATCATGTATTACACTGATGCCTCTACTGTGATCATTTATTACACTGATTCCTCTTCTGTGATCATATATTACACTGATTCCTCTACTGTGATCATATATTACACTGATGCCTCTACTTTGTGATCATATATTACACCGATGCCGCTACTGTGATCATATATTACACCGATGCCTCTACTGTGCTCTGATTGGTGAACTGTGTGTCAGACATTCCAGAGCACCAGCCTCCCACACCCAGCCAGGCTGCCTGTCCCAACATACACTCCTTAGATGATGTCTCCCTGCTGCGTGTCCACCCACAATCACACTTAATTACATTCTCAACTCACTGTCGACAGGCTGTACATGGGTTGGGAAAGTTAAATGAAACATTTGAACAGAAATTCAAAAAACTCAAAGAGTTCCTTATTTGTTGGAACAGGACACTGTAAAGAATAATGCTGAAAGGATCTGTTAAATTACACAGAGGGCTTTAATAAAACTCAGTTCAAAAGAATATCCCAATGAGAGAACAAGAAGAGGGACTGAATACATTTGTTAATTTGTTTTATAAAATGGGTCCGGTGATATCTGCAATTTGATTGCCTAAAATTGCATTCCAAGCCTATGAAAATTCCCTGATATCCGCACTGTAGAATGTTGCCTTTTCACTGAAGTGCTGTAAGATGTAATCAAAAAGTATCACTATGCCCCCCTGAGGAGCTGAACAAAATAAAAACAATTCCCCCCATGAGGAGCTGAACAAAATAAAAACAATTCCTCTCGCTTCAAATCTCAACACCAACTTCCAAATAAGACCATCTAAAAATGATTTTAACATTCACTTACCACAAAAAGATTGTCACTGATGTAGACATGCTAACTGCTAACCAGCCACAGGTTTTAAGTAATCTAATATTTTTTGTGATAAAGTGTTTTTTCATGACGAATCGATAGCTAGCTAGTGGCTGTCATGTCAATACCGGTCAATACACCGGTGGCTGGCTCGTTAGCCTAATGTCTGACCTACCACTCACATTACACACACTGAGTTTTCCACATATCACAGGTTGGGCTGTTTATCCATCTAACCCTAGACCCCTTTCTTCATATTTTAAAATATCAAGAAATAGCCTACAGTTGACATCTTTATTATAAAAAAAGAGGAATTATGATAGCCTACCTATTCTACCGGCGAAATTAAGATAGGCTACTTCTCTATGAAAACAGGTTGTTTGAATAAGACTTACAAGTTGCCTGATATCAGTTTTCTGCCTATGTTTTATTTATATTTTGTGTAAATTGTTGAGGCATGTAGCCTGCATTTGTTAACCTACACGTTGTTAGCAAATTGAATGATCTCTCTCCCTCTGAAATCAGCCTAATATTAATAACCGGGCAGGTCACCAGACATTCGGGGTTTAGACAATCCATTGATATATATCCGGTGCTGGAGGGGTTGCATGTGTTTAATTACATTTTATGTGTGCTATTAAATTATTTGTAATAACAGTGCGAATTAAACTAATTGAATTTTTCTGATGACGAACGCTATTATGTTCAAGTGCAACGCGACTGAAATGAATCCCGCAATTTGACAGTGCATGACTATGTCAAGTGAACAGTTTATAAAAGATTTTGGGATAAACACTGACGTTCTGTGCAAACCTTATAATGGATGTCGCAATTAGATTAATTTTTCCAAGGTAATGTATACAGAAAGGTGTTTAAACCGCATATGCAAAAAAATATAAGCAAACATTTTATTTACTAGTAGAAATTAGTTTTCGCATGTACCTACCTATATTCACATGCTTAAATAATTCATTTAGGATTTTTCATGATTACGGCGATTGGTGCTGATTTTGCCCAAACTATGCCAATCTATTCAGGGGGCAATAAACGGGAACAAATACTAAATTAATAGAAGTTTAATTAATTATAGCCTGTTAATGACAGCACCTGTATAATACATGGAAGTCTGCCTGTATTCATAACGTATGCAAAAAAAATATAAGCAAACATTTTATTTACTAGTAGAAATTAGTTTTCGCATGTACCTACCTATATTAACATGCTTAAATAATTCATTTAGGATTTTTCATGATTACGGCGATTGGTGCTGATTTTGCCCAAACTATGCCAATCTATTCAGGGGGCAATAAACGGGAACAAATACTAAATTAATAGGAGTTTAATTAATTATAGCCTGTTAATGACAGCACCTGTATAATACATGGAAGTCTGCCTGTATTCATAACGTTTTGTTTCCAGACAAGATTGCACAATGTGGCTTTTGATGGATGTATATAAATGTCCAGAAACAAAATTCAAAGAAACGCGCTTGCAATGCAAAACTGCACAGATGTTGGCTTGACTGCATTAGTAGTGTTGTCAGTACAGTAGCTATAGCAGGCTGATTGATGTTGACAGTACCGTCTATCACCTAAACATTTGAATAGCATAAAAAATGCATCACTAAAGCAAACTGGCTAATGAATGCCATTTAAATTAAATTAAACTGTACATAAGTGTTCAGACCTTGTTATAAACAATCTAAATGATCAGTTTTATAGGAACTATACTTGATTTGTGGCGTAGTAACACGGCAACAGTAAAAGGAGTGGTGGGGGGTACATTAATGTTTCACAATAACCGCACGCCTCGTGACCATTTTCTATTTGCTAAAAATATTAATATAAACAATAATTTTCACAAATAAAATGTTGGCAACCGTTTTATAAGCGCATTAACACACTCCAGACTGTGCGTTGCCAGGGAATAACCGCACACCTCCGCAGTGAAATCTCAGCTTTTAGCCTCGTGGCTTTCTACACTGCTGAGGTGTGCGGTTATTCCCTGGCAACGCACAGTCTGGAGTGTGTTAATGCTTACAAAATCACCACAGTTCCCAGCCCACAGATACAAGGGAGACCTGCATGGTTCTAATGTCTCGTCCTCTGTGATGATGCTAGTGTGTTTTCTCCACATAGGCACTACATGGTTAATACAATGAAGACTCTTAGCTAATTAAAACAAAGCTTAAAGCACACATTTTCTACATTAATTAGTGATTTAACAGACACAAACATTTTGGATCAGATCATGAAACAGCATTTTATTTAAGGGAGAACCAGACATTAGGTAATGACAATTGATCAGTTTATTAAACATTCTTGTGATGAAATGGAAGAACTGGAGCAGCAGCCACTGTGGATGGAGGATGAGAAGGAACACGTTGTCAAGCATGTGATGGCGGCCATTTTGTATCAAAATTCTCACCAACCTCCTGGTAATCTCATTGGACTGATCCATCCAATTGCGTTCTATTGAAGTCTGTTGGGACGTACCACTGGAGCGGTGACAGGGGTGAAACCACAGCATGTTTACTCACTCCAGGGCCAGATTTCCTCTTTTCCGCGGCAAGGCGGGTGAGGAAGGATTGCCAAGAAGCTGTGGCGGCTTCCTCCGTACAGACTACATTCCAGGCCGAACTGGAGACGAGACCACCAATTATTTTTATTCTTGGTGACTTTGGTTTTGAGTAGCAAAAAGGGGGGTTCTTGAGGGAAGGGGTTTGGTTGTCTAAATTTAAAACGTATGAAAAGAAGCATGCATTATACAAAGCTACATCATTCAGTAGACTCTGTTCTCCCAATAACTAGAAGTACACATCCTCTATAATGTTTTTTGGGCTTTTAACTATCAAGGAACAGAGAGCAACAGTGTTAGAAATTAGACCAGAACTGTAAACTGTATTGTCTGACACTCTTATTTGTTTCAAAAACACATTTTGTCAGTGCTGTTTTGTTGCATTTCATAAGAGGTGTGTGTAAATGTATGATTGTTGGTGTGAACTTGACTGAGTCAGCAGAAGATAAAACCAGGAAGTCTCTGGATGTAAGCACACACACAAATAAAGGTACACACACATCGAAAGAGAAAGGAAAGGAGGTATGTTTAAAGTTAGTTTTACTGCAGGAAAGGGCCAATCTGAAAACCACTGAACTTAATGTCATCATCCTGGTCAGTGGGTTTTCCTACCCACTCAGTGTTACTGTCCACACTAGTGATGGGAAGTTTGACTCTTTTTACTGACTCAGATATTATTTAATTTATTAAATAAACAGAACGATTCTTTCGAGTCATGTTGTTCATTTGAGTCAGTAACGCCAGGAGCAAGCCAGCCACCCGTAATGGCAAACGAGAAACTGCTCATCATTCAAATGATGGTATAAATTATACAACTCATTCAAAAATGAGTATAAGTTTGCCTGTCAGTTCAAAACTTAAAATTGTTAATTATTAATTATACTCTTTCCATTAAAAAAGCATGCGTTAGGGCTGGCAGGCAATTGATATGAGACATGGGGCCTGGGTGGTAACTCCCTGTTAAGATTGCCTGTCAGATTAAACTTAAACTTAAATCATAATTGAAATAATACATGCTTTAGGGCTGAAAGTGATTATGCCTCTACAACAACTCTGGGATTAGGCCTAGTTTACTATTGTACAGGCTAAATTTGTTTGGTTTGCTCAGAATTTTTGTGCTTGTATTGAGTTTTATTGAGTTTTATTATGTTTTTAGCATTATTGTTTTTATATTGTGTTTTATTTTACATTGTTTTTACTTTTTACTTATTTTTATCTTGGGGGAAATGGTTTTGACAACAGGCTAGGGATTGACTACCAGCTGTCGAGCCTCTGAGGCATGCTAGCCTCTAAGCTAAAACAAGCCTCTCTGTCGGCTCAGGGCTGGATTACTCATGACGCCAAGGGCAAATTGTTGTTTTTCCTGACAGCATCTTAGTCGGTGAGTTGCTGAACTGTAGGGGAGAGTGTCCATACTCCATCACATCAGGGAAGACGTGAATCTGACTCGCTGATCGCTGCGAACACCTCCAGAGTCGGATTGAACAATGGAGAGCCGCCGACGAGACGTCCATCGGTCCGAGGAGGGGATCCCTGGCCTAGACTTGGGGCCAAGCCTAAGTGACAGATCTCCTCCACTCCATCGGAGTTGCCTCGAGAGCCCTGGGTTCCCGGAAAGGATAATTGGGAAGGGTCCCGGGAGGCATAATTCTGACGTGGACGTTGCGTTACCACTGAGAAAACGATTCCAGGACCTGGAAGATCTGGAGCTGCCGGCAACCTCTAGGAGTGTTCCACTACTACATTGGCCCAGCAAGCTTGTCTTCGGGAGGACAAACTCAGGCTGTGAAGTTCTGTGTCCCTAGCTAGACAACCTGCTACTGCTAGGAAAAAGGTAATCAGGGAGAGGCCTAGTTACTCGACTTTTTAACCCTTTGGCAGTCCTTCTGTGATTGTGGTGGGCTTATCTATGGTCTGGAACGTCAGAGTGCAGAGACTTTCTGTTACCCTGGTGCCCAATTATTGGATATCACTAGTATGCTAACACCACTACTTAGCAAGCACTCCACCACTACAACTGTTGTTGTGCATGTCTGATCGAATTACATTATACTTCAGCAGTCGGAGAAACTGAAGGAACATTTTTTTTAATGTTTATTGCTGTTTTGCTTGACAATGGGAAACCTTGTATTATTTCTGGCCTACGTCCTTCTCCACATTTTAGTGACATTAATTTTAGTCGTATATATCAACTCCACACCTGGCTTAAGGGATACTGCTGTTCAAATGGAATTCTGTTTGTGGACAATTTTACTACTTTCCACAATCGGCCAAACCTATTCCTTCGAGACAAACTGGACCCAAACAGGTTTTCTTTTTATATAAATAATATCTGTAACAATGTACTAAAGTGTATATATAATTTCTATGCTGATAACACAGGTCTTTACACAGTAGCCCCATCGCTTCTTCAAGCATTTACACTCCAATAAAACTAAGTATATGGTGTTTTCTACAAGCAAAAAGCACCAATGGAACATCCTAACATTACTACAATTGATGGCTCTGTTTTAGAATGTGTCCCCTCCTATAAATATTTGGGAATTTGATGTAAATGTTTTTATTTGACTTTTATTGATATAAAGCACTTTGATCTGCATTACTTGTATGAAAGGTGCTATATAAATATAAGTTTATTATATTATTATTATTAATTTCATTAAATAATAATCTCTCTATTTAAATATATAAATATTACTGAGAGGTGAAGAAGTTCATGTCTATCTAATAACTGGAAATTGTAAAGGCCACTTTTATGTCCGTGCTTGATTATGGTGATGTAATATATACACGGGTCAGCATCAGCTTTGAAAAATTTGGATGCAGTGTATCATGCAGCACTGCGTTTTATCAAGGGAGCAAATTACCGTTCATGTCACGCCCAGCCAGTGTGGGCTGGCTTGTAATGAACTGAGAAAGGACTCCATATATATAGTATATATATTACTTCATTTCTATGTTTTGTGTTTTCAGTCTCCTTATTAGTTACTGTCTTTCATTCAGTGCTTTGCATGTAGTTATTAGTTCTGGAGTATGTCCCTTTAAGACTGTGACACATTAGTTAGTTTGCTCTTTATAAAAGGTGGCCAAACTAGAGAGAGGTGTCAGTCATTGTTATATTGTCACTGTGTAAATCTGTTCAATGTATAAAGAAGACTGTTCGGGAGCTAAAATATGTAAGTTGTGAAAAGTGAGTCACTGAAGTTTGGAAGTTAATGCGTATGCTCTGTACTTGTATGTTAGCTGTCAGTGTCCATGTCACTGTGAGAGCACGGTAAGCTATATAAGTATATCCATTGTGCACTCGCTTCAACGAGTGATTGAAGTTTTTAAGTTTATGCGTACGCTCTGTACTTGTATGTTAGCTGTCATTCTCCGTGCCACTGTGAGAGCACATTAAGCCAAATAAGTATATCCATTGTACACTTGCTTCAGCTGTACCCTGCAACTTAAACATATGTATGTTTTTCATTTTCATCTACCATATCCCCCCATACCAGCAAGGAGAGAGTGCAGCCAGGAGAGATAGCCCCGATAAGAACCTTCTGGGAAAAAGAGGACTGGGGTCTCCCCAATTATTATTTAGGGGGAAGCTATAGGCCTTGCGGGCACGCCGAGGCACCTTTAGACCGGCAGCAAGGGCAGTCAGCATTAGCCCAACCAGGAGCCTGTATGGCACCATGCACACCCGCCGGTGAGCCATGGTGGGTGTACACAGACGATCCACACGCCACAGGCCCATATGCTGACATCAAGCTGATGCTGCCTCCCCCCGACAGGCCCCAGCTCAGCCACTACCAGAGCTCCCGGCGGCTATTGACCTGAAGGGCCTGTTTCTGCCTCCGCCCCCAGAGTTTGGGTATGGCCCTGCTCTGCTGATACCAGGGCCAACTGCTTCGCCGTTACCAGGGCCCCCTCCACAGCTGACAACAGGGCCTCCTGCACAGCCGACAACAGGGCCCCCTGTGCAGCCTGAACCAGGGCCCCCTGCGCAGCTTGAACCAGGGCCCCCTGCGCAGCCTACACTGACGACAGGAGCCCCTGCCCAGCCTGACCCAGGGCCCACTACCTAGCCTGACCCAGGGGTCTGTGCACTACCTACTCCTGGGCCCTAAACTCCAGGGACACCACCACTCCTGCAGGGATCCTGTGGGTTACCTGCGATACCCCATGCTGCCGTCTTGGGGTGGCTGGCTGGCCTACGGAGGCCTCCATCGGAGCCACCACCTGGGAGAGTGCCTTGGGGGGGGTCTGTTTGGGTACTGTTGGGGGTATGTTGTTTCGGCCCCTCCTGCCCTCCCCTTTGGTCTGGCCACCCCGGAGTGGCGGCCTTTTGAGGGGGATACTGTCACGCCCAGCCCAGTGAGGGCTGCCTTTACCAGAGACTATGAACAGTTGTATTGGAATTCATTTATATATTGTGGCATTTTCAGTTTATATTTGTGTTAGTTTTCATGCAATGCTTTGCATGTAGTTTTCCTTTGTAGTGTGTGCTACTGAGTTACGTGTAATGTCCCTTTAATGTGTGTGGCACCTCTCTCTGATTTGGTCATCATTTACAGATAGGTGTTAGGTTAGGTTGTGCTGGTATCTCGTAGATCTGTTTGATTGAGGATTACGTTATGCCGTGTCCTGTTACGTTGTTACAGTTCCGACATATATGCTGCACAGATCAGAGAGAGGTTGTCGGTCATTGAAAACTGTTTAGTTGAAGTTACGTGAGTATGAATCATTTGTATACAGAAGCTCTCATTTTATTGTTTGTTGTGTGTGGGTGGATTTGGTCTTTATGCATATGCTTTATACGTATAGATACGGTTCGGTGCATGTGTGCGTCGCACGGTTCATCAGTACACTGCTAATGCACACAACCCACTTACTGCCATTGTGAACACTTTCAACACCTTTGTTAAAACACCAGAAATGACAAGCAGGATGAGGGTGAAAAACGCAATACATGGCAGCTGATTCGACGAATGCGTTATGTGGGTCTGGCTGCTCCCGAATTTCAAAACAGACTGTAATGGCATCTCGTTCTGAATACGATCTCATATTGACAAAAATTGTTAACCGAAACATGTTTCTGAAAACATTTTAAGTTTGCTGAATCTGTGTTTATTTCAGATTGACAAAGGTCAGTTTGAAATGATTTTCGTCAGATTTTGAGATGCCACGAGCGGAGCCGATCGCTCCTCAATGGTGGAGTCATGTCATCTGTATTTTTGTAAGAGCTACACTGAAGTTGGAAGTTTGATAAATGCAAGTAATTTCAAATGTTATTCTGTAATATTTCAAATTCCTTTCGTGCATGATTACATGATATAACTAACTTTGAATACTGTATCCTAAATTGTGGATAATTACGTTATATATCATATGCTGGATTATATTTCTGGAGTGTTAAGATTAAAAGAAAAAATAACAAAAATAACAAAAAGAACCATACAGAACCGAAAACCGTCACTCTAAAACCGTGATATTTTACGAACCGTGGGTTTTGTGAACCGTGCCACCCCTAACTGTGACATACTAGGTATTATCGTTGTGCAACTGACTGCCTTGTTCACCTGCAACTAAACAGTACTAGACCGTCTCCTGGATCATACTACAATAAATGCAGAGTACTACATCTACTGCCTCCGGTCTCCTCTAAATACTTACACTCTTGTGACAGCAGGCTCGTCATTCTTTTGTGTTTTTTTTCTTTATCTTTGAAGAAGCAACATTTACACGGGCAGCCCAATTCTGATTTGATAAGACTAGATAGACTTGCACTTTAAAAAGAAAATGTAACAGTAAGCACAATGCAATGCAAGATATTATTTGCACCTAGAGTAGGCTAGCATAGATGTAAATATATATTTGCAACAGTAAGCACAACGTTAGTAATGCAAGCTATTTGCACCTACAGTAGACTAGCATAGATGTAAATATAGTCTACTGTAGGTGCAAATAGCTTGCATTGGTAATGTTATGCTTACTTTTTTGTAGGCAAATACAAATGCGTTCACAACAGCCCAAAATACATTAGTTTTTTTTCTGGGCTGTTGTGAACACATTAGTATTTACCTAAAAAACAGTCAGCACAACGTTAGTAATGCAAGCTATTTGCACCTACAGTAGGCTAGCATATTTTTAAATATCACCATGAGAGCTCAGCTGACTGACATGAAAACCAAACAAAATACTAACTTTATACTAAGGCGTCCGTTTGTCCCGACGAGCTTTGGCTGGCATTTTCAGTTTCCAGGACACCCCTGTCCATGTGTGGATCAAAGCTAGGGTGCTCTGTTACACATGCTGGCGGTGCCGTTTCCTCAACAGATTCAGCGATTTCTTCAAGGCGAAAATGGCATAGCTGAAATTTGCGACAGCAATACGACTCTATATCTGTGTCCATAGGCGCACAGCGAGAAGACTGATACCACCAGTCCACCCCAGCTCGAGTCTGCCCGGGCTCCTGACTGCCAGGGAGGTCTCGCTCCTCTGCTACAGCAGCTGCTAGGGCCGCCTCTTGTTCCTTAATCATCCGCAACTGTTCCTGGTAGTAGTTCATGCGGAAGTAGCTCCTCCTGCTGGCAGTAGTTCATAGCCTCTGGGCAAAAAATCCTCAGATGACAAAAAATAAAGATTTTTGTGTCATCTGAGGCTTTTTCCCCATACAACCAATACAGAGACTTCACATCTCAGGGGGATATGATGGAGGGAAGCCTGTTTTTTCAAATATACTACAAGGTTTGAACTGATACAAAGCTTAATGCTAATATGTGAAGTATTCCTTTAAAGGGAATATCTCAGTCTGTATGGTAACGCCAGCCCTGTACTGGACGTTACATGTGCACAACGAGCATACACTTTACTTCTCTCCTCAACACAGACGTAGTAGTTCCCATTTCTGTAAACCATACATAATTATAAGGAAAAATATTACCACACAAAGGAAATCATTGTGGTGTCGATGAAGATATGAAATATAGGCATAAATCTAGTGTACACATTTACCCAAATTATTCAAGGTGAATTATTCGCACTGATATACATAAACTGCAAGGGAACCCATTCAATCAACATGCAAGTAATTTGTGATGCTATAGAGGACTTAAGGAGATGTGATGTTGAACTGCATGTGTGCCACTTTACCCAAATGCCCCAGCAGCAGAATGGAAGAGGAGAGCTTATTTGACAGAAGAGCTGCTGCCATGAGGTAAACATATAAATCTTGGTCTAATTTTAGACCTCATTGCAACAATATCACCATGCACTCATAATCTTGTGATTCAGTGAGAGTGAGCCCAAAACATCAGAAAATATGTCTTGTGACATTTCTTTATTTACATTTTGTAAAAAAGAAAAATCAATAGCAATCCACCATTATAATAGCAATCCACCATGGAACAAGTGCACCTGCTCTTAAAGAGAATGTGAGATGACGCTCTGATTGGTTTATTGCACGTTACGCCCAAACCACACCTGGTTAATATAGCTACTTCAGACCTACCCATTTTAGATTTGCGTCAGGTGCAAGAGTAATATATCTGGCCAGTATAATAGCAACAGATCCACCCACAAAGTCACTTGCTTTTCACGTTTGATACTTGTGTTTCAGATCCTTAAAATAGGGCCCAGATAAATTCTATGCAATTGTTTTCAAATATTAGTCACAGTAGCCATGAAAGACATTCATACAGTAAGATAAAATAAAACATGAAAACTGGAGAGAGCACGTCTAGCATGAACTTATTGCATATTTTTTTCTGTTTATTCTCATGACATCATGTTTTAATGTCAACTACTTTTGTCATGTTACTTCACTAAACCCAGATAAGCTATAAGATTGTTAGCTAGCGCTAGCTAATTGAGAAAACAAAACATTTAGCTAATATCTGTGGGCTTTCTACTTTTTTAAATCATGATTAAATAAATAACAAGTACACCTGTTTGGTGTTGCATTCTATTGTTTCCATATAACATTCCATATAGTCATTTTTAATTCCATCTTTCCTTGATTAACCATAAGGACTGTTTGTTATTTAATGGGGGTGGGGGGGTCCAGTCAAAATCTGGAAAACAACAAACAAAAATGCCCCACTGTCCCCAGTGCAAAAAATATTTTCACCTGACCCTCCTAATCAAAACATTATGAAGAAAATAAGTAGGCCTACATTTGATCATCTTCAGTCAATAAATATATAAACATGACACCATGAGAAAAATGGCTGATTCTCTGAATTAGGGGATATAATTCAATTGATGCGATTACTCAGTTTATTCTGTTTTGCTTACTTGCGTCTGCAGTGGACCTTTGCCTGCTCAAAGTGAATTAGTAAACTAAAATTACATTTGTTTTTCTATCTGACAAATGGTCAGCATCCAATCTTTTTACCGGCTTCTCTAAGTATTTTATCAGCCAAAAGCCAGCTAATAGCCGGCTAAAAGAATCGCTGGTGTGTGTGTGTGTGTTTGGTGTTGGTGGTGAGGCTGAGTTTTACCAGACTACTGATCATTTTTGTACTCCCCCTGCTCCTTCTGTATCTCCTCCTTCATCTCCCCCTCCTTTTAACCCTCTTCTCATCACCTCCAACCCTCCTCAAACCACTCCATACCTCCTCGTTCTCACTATCTGTCTTTCCACTTCATTCTCCCTGCAAATGTTTTCCCTCCTCTTAAAGCTTTCCTCTCAAGTGCCCCTCCCTCCCTAGGTCTGTTCCTGGGTATTATCTGATACTGCTACAGAGAATTGCAGTGTGGTGAGATGTTTTGTTGCATTGTGGTCTTTTACAGTGTATAATGACAGTGGGATGACTGTATACTCAACATCTTTCCTGGCCTGTAACTACTCTATCAGTTTATAGCTTGCTTGGGAAAGGAAAATGGTATATGGCTTTTAGAAAACACCTTCTTCATCCATAGAAATTACAGTCAGACTTGCAAAACTCCCATATTGGGAATCAAACCCATGACATGTGGTGTTGCAAGCTCCATTCTCTACTGATTGAGCAATACTGAAAAAGTCTCAAAGAAAACGTGAAAATGTGCGAACGAAACAATACTCGACCAAAGTCAACATCTCTCCTCCTTCACACTTCAACTCAAGACACACAGTAGTTCGTCCCATTCAGTTACGCAAAATAAAAATAATTACTGATTTATTGTCAGGACTCCCAAGGAAAATGTCTGCATCCCAAACTGCAACATATCGCTTTTGTATGGGCCCCACAAGGGTCTGGACAAAAGTAGTGCACTACATATAAAATAGAGCGCCCTTGGAGACAGCACCACTTCACATTGTAAATAGAGGATCAGCAACAATGCCAAGAGATGATAGGTCACAGTAAAACCAGCGAGAGGCATCTAATTTAGGAGTCCTGGACAGCTGACAAGTCTAAATACCAATGAGAAGGGTTTGGGGGCTGAGAAGGAGGGCCGTCAGGTCGATGTGTAGTATGTCTAGCGATGTCTCAGCCAGTTAAAACAAACATGAAAATAAATGGCTTTGCTATGAGACAGCTATATGATAGCGTTCGTGCCTGTTACTTTGACTGTGTAATCTGGGAAAGTGTTTGTCTCGCGGTTTGTCACGACGGCCATAGGCCATGTCTCAGCTGGTGCCCTTTACAGTCCACTCCTTCTGACCAAGGCATTTAGCAATGGCCTGTCTATGGACAAGTGTGCTATTGGAGACACACTGGGTTTAAAGTGTTATCACCATCAGCCCTCTACTGACTGGACCCTGAAGGATGTCCCTGTCTGACCTCTCTCCATGTGTTAAAGTCTTTCAGTCTACACGTCGCTTTCTGTTCGACAAACGGGAGGGGCGGACATACCGCCAGCTCATGTGATAATTTCCACTTCCTGCTGTCCTCTGTCTCCTCACCTCTCTGTTGACGCGCAGACATCTGTCGAACACATTCATTTGACTCCTGCCACCGAATGAACCGCACATTCAGGACACACACGCACATTAATCACAAACATGCGCATTTGAATGCATACACACTCTTCTCTCGCAGCTTTTAAGCCTATTACCCTACTGAGCGATGACCTTTGACTTCTGGCACTAAAAGGGTCAATCAATGAAAGGAAGCAAGACGAGGCAGAAAGCTGTCGGTCGCTTGGACGCCGGCTTTGAGGGAGTAACCCAGACTACTCCAATAAGGCTAAAAGTTACCGGCTCTTCCAGGACTACACACAAACTGATACACACACATACACACGCACGCATACACCCCAGATAGATTCCAGATGCCCTGTATTCTGAACTCTGACCAGCCTAGCCACCACAAACCATCCTCCTTCCTCTATGAGTCCAAAGAAAAATGTCACATCATCAGAATCCAACTGAATCCAGTGAAGGAGCTCTTTTATACTAACTGAATGTTGTCCTGTCTAAATGTGTCTAAATTTATGAGATGAGTAACAAGACAGAGCCCTACATTCATCACTGATGCCCAACCTCTTCAAGAATTACCAACAAAACCTGTGGCAGCTTTTACAGTGCACACACAAACACAGACACACACATATTTTGCATGCTTTGTTTGTATCCACAGATAAACGTCACATCCAAATAAGATTGAAACTTTAAAGAGGTAATTTTAACATGAAAACAGCACCTTCCTCTCTACACAGCAAAGCTCCCATGATGATTAGAACCAAGCGGTACTGTGTACGCCTCTTGGCTTATTGCTCCAAGAAGAGCCATTTGGGTTCCACAATCATCGGTAGAAAGGGTATATATACGGTATTCAGAAAGGGTTCTCAAAGGGTTCTCCTATGGGGACAGCTGAGAAACATTGTTCTCTGTGTAGGCCAGCAATCTACATACTGTCAGCATATGTACATGGGCTTGACTCCCAAACACATTCACAGTAAGCTACATACAAACAAACATGCACATACATACACTGTCTTATACAACCAGAAGAATACGCCCTGCCAATGGAAACCAGCCAAGCTTGGATGAGAGCCAGTAGAATCACAGACAGATAGCATGACTAACACTCTGATATGTCAGTACAAGAAGATGTAGGAGGCCCACTACTTCCTTGATCAGATAATAATCATTACCATCCTAATGTTTGGGCTGTGCCAAGAATAATGGCAGGGCCCTGTTTGGTGTTTACGTAGAAAAACATCCAGCCACTCCCCAGCCTGATAGGCAACGTCCCAAATGTCACCCTACTTTGTGTACTACCTTTCATCAGGGTGCATCTACTTTGTAGATGTAGTGCATTAATTTCCCCAGAGATGTGAAGTAGTATACTATATTGGGAAGAGGCTGTATTTGAAGCACAGCCCTTGTCAAATCTGGTCCATCATTAGCTGCTGGGATGGTGGAGCTGCTTGGCTCTGGTTAACCATTTGCCAACGGGCCGGATGCTGACAGACTTGATTTAAACACAGTCGGTCCTGATTCATTGCTGGAAGAAATTATAGCAATTCTTTGGTTACTGCCACTCAGTTCTGGTTCACAGGCAAAATAATTACTGAAATGAAAGCTACTGTATTTGACTTTGGTAAAAGCAAGCCAATGTTATAGTCCCACTATTTTAGTCCAGAAGTGTAGTGCACAATCGAAGTAGAACAATCGTCTTACCGCAGTTTGATTGAAATCCGACTGTGTTTCTCACTGGTAGCCAGTTTCTTACCTAGTGTCAGACAGGGAGGCTCCAACAATGTGTGATGTGTGGTTCACTGTTATCTGACCCAGTACACCACCCTGTTATCTGACCCAGTACA
>JACXGM010025556.1:5138-15357 GCA_016801145.1 Umbra pygmaea | reverse complement strand
CCAATCGACGGAGTGATCCCTGACTTGTAATGGGAGTTGTTTTACTACCTGTACAATGTATCACTGAGGCTTGGTTACGGGAATAAAAACGGTTTAAAAACTACAAATGACAGAAGTGTCTTGAGTAAAGTTGACCAGTGTGTTGTGTCTGTTTGACTGTTTGTTGTTCATGTGCATGTGTGTTAACTATTGATCTGAATAGGGCCTTTTGAAGTCAGAGTGTTAAGTTTTGATTGCAGAATGGCAGTTTTGATTGCAGAATGGGAGTTTTGACATCGCAGTTCAATGTTAATTCTTTAAGTGTTGTGTAAAGCATTCTTGTGTGTATTGTTTTGAGTTTTGAGTTTTGACTCAATCAGCCAAATTATGCATTTAGTGTGTTCAATTGGAAAAAAATGTAAGTGAAACAGGGCATCAGATCGCACACAGCAAAGAGACTGTTCGACTAAAATAAACTTTGTCGATCCAGACCCTATCAAGAAAACAATCTAATAGTGAAATCAGCAGAATTCCTCATCACTACAAATATATAGAAAATAAAAACGAGCCCGTCCAGTGAAAATAAATCGGTCTGATGCCGGCTCTGTGTCTCAGAGTCTACTGTGGCCCACCGTACAGGCTGAGCAGAGGCTGCACTGTTTAGACCAGCGGTAAATACCTATTAAGGCTCACCTACATCAGACAAAATAACCTGTATGTTGAAAACGTGTTCACCCAATGCGCTGGTTGTTAGAAGTAACAAAAATAATTGCCATTTATTACAGTTTTCCAAACTTTTATTTGACTTTAGTTTCACATAGCTAGTTAAAACAGCATCATGGATATTTTTTTATCTGAATGTGAGTAAAATAATACAAGTAATCAAATATTTGTGGGAAAACCACCTCATCTTGTTTATTTTGGTGATCATAACATGTTTTTATAAAACACAGGTCTGTGATGATAATACTGTCTATATTGAGAAAATTAATGTTGTATTATTATTCTGGTGACAATTAGAACTAATGTATTATGTTAATTTCCCTACATACAAATACAAATGATAGGAAAGCTGTATATATGCAAACACCTATTTTCACAACATTTGGGTCAAGATGGTTTGTCATTTTGAAAATGTGGGTCACCGGAAAAAAGTTTGAAAAACACTGCTCTAGCCAAAAACACACAAACTTAAAGAGACAGTAATTACTCAAACTAGACTGGATTTTAAACACCAATAAACATAAATTCAATTACATACGAGTCCATATCTGAGTTCAACTGCCACAGCTTCCCACTCTGGGACAGTGTGACAACAAGAGCGGTAATGGTAGTATGCACATCCCCAGCGGTGAGGTGCAGGGCAAAAAGACAAAAAAAAAGAGAAACAGTGTGACAACAACACTGAAACACTTTATTGTGCATAACTGATGAAAAACTTAACATAGTCTGAAAGTAGCAAGCTAACATTAACTGAGGGCTGCTAATCTGGTCAAATAGTTAACTAAAACGCTTAGTAAATTTAGCCTTCTAAAATGATCACCATTACTTACCTGAATTGTTAAAAATTGTAGCAATTTATTCAACAACAAAAAATCTATGGAAAGCTGGCAACATACACGTTTCTCACCTCAAACTTCTTTGGGCATGGATCAATTTTCTGTTCTGATCGCAACAAGTCTGGGCAAATTACTGAGTAGGCACAAATCGGAGGCAGCATATTTATAATGTCATCATGTAGACTTCTCAAAAAGTATTAGTTTTTTTAAACTACAAAATATAACACTACAGTATTTTGATACAAAGTATGAAGCCATTTTCATCAAGCCTATCACATACAAATTACAAACCACTATTTTGTATTTGAAATACAAATTTAATACTCAAACCAGCCAATCTGTCACCAACAAACATGCCACATTCAGTCACTTAAATCACCTTTCTTCCCCATTCTGATGCTTGGTTTGAACTTCAGTAAATTGCCACCTTTTTGGCTAATTAGATATGTGTAAATGAGAAGTTGAACAGATGTACCTAATGAAGAGGCCAATGAGTGTAGATTTAAAACCATGGCGAAGCGATCACCCAACCCATGTCTTGACTGACAGCTTAATCAGCCTAATGATCATTCCGTATTCCTCACTGACATGAGAATGACTGTTTTCCAATAACTTTCTCCGATCACGGAATATGACATGCAACTTTAAAAAAAAACATGGCTTCTTCCGACACATATGATATGAGAGTGTCTGTTTGTTTTGGAGGATCAGACTTCGGATAACTTTGTTAAGAATAAAAGTTGTAATCTCAAGACCAATAAATATGCGTTCAGTACTCAAGATAAAACAAAATCTGTTTTAATATTTTTCTGTGTGAGAAATGCAGAACCATGCATTAAATTCAATCTCTGAATTGAACAATGTCTGGATTTCTGTAGTTTCTTCTTGCAACAGTGGTGGCAATGGTTTTGGTAAAATAAATGCATCAGAAACATTGAAGATACTATAGATAGGATTTCCAAAGCTCAAAATTCACAAGACCAAACACACACAAAATATTTTAAATTTTTATTTTATCTTTCATGGAGAAGCTGTAAGTTAATTATTGAAGAGTACCATTTATACACATTTACAGACAAATTATATTCATTCACAGATTAGGATTATACACATAACAGCTAGAACTATATTTAACCAAGTGGTGTCAGCTGTGGTCAAGGGACATTTCCCATTGGTACTCAGCCATTCCAAGCCAGTACATTTGGTTTGTATTACACATTGAGGATTCTAACCCTTGTTTTTTCTTAACTGATCAAAAAAATATGAACCCCCAAATCAAGGTGATTTATGCTTTTAAAAGCTTTATTTTTAATTGAAATGGCCAAGCTCCTCTAAAACACACTGTTTGAAAAAGGTGATGTCACCTCATCCAAAAGTGACCTCTCATTGTCTCAGACTTTATCACAACAAATCACAATTCTAAAATGAGGTTCAGGTGCGCAGCAAGAAGTTTTGGGAGCAGAAGGCAGAGCTCTCTGATTCACTGCCTAGAATTTGTTGTCAATCTTATATTGTCTTTTAAACCAATTATGTGTTTGCAAGATGTGATATTACCGCTGAAAAGAGTTCAAATGGTTTCAATGATGTGACTGATCACCCCCTTTAATTCAGGGAAAATGCTGTTGAATGTTTTGCAGATTACACGCTCTGGATATGAGCATCTGCTAAATGACCAAAAGGTAAAATGTAAAGTAACACAACACTATTGTCAACAAACAGTATCTGATCCTACTTGAGCAGTCTGCAATCCTATCATAACACCAAAACAGATTTTTTCCTTTCAGAATAAAAGCACTTATTTTAATTAATTTCTAATAATCATTGTAAATTCATTACAAGGCTAGAGAATTTTGTAACCAAATGCAATTGTATTGTGTGTAAAGAAACAAGAGTATGTGATAAAAAATATTTGTTTAACATGTTTTTAATAACGTTTCATTACAAACAGTAACAACATAGACCCACTAACTATCTATGCAATGTATTAACAATGATTATTTGTGTTGCTGGCATAACATAGTGTTGCCAAGCAAACATCTCAACCCCAGTGCTAGAAACGGCCCTGAGTGCAGTACTACACTGCCTCAGAGTACAGATGTGTCACTGCATCCAGGTGTTCGTAATACTAGGATATAAAAATACGATATTATCCTAGTTGCCATATAGGTAGTGCTTGGGGTTAGCACTGTTTTGGGTGAATGCGTATTATTTTGGAAAGGGTTGCTCTAGCTATTCCCTAGCTCAATCATGTTGTTGGTCAGAGAATGTATTTTTCCAGCATCATATTTTCTTTCAGTTTTCTGAGAACAAAACAGCTTGGCAAGATCTGCATCGAAATAATCTTAAAATTATTTTCGATCCCACCTGCCGCATAGTAGTTTTGAAACAATGACATTATGTGGGGATAAAAATGGGTAAAGTTATTTTATAATTGTTTATTTTAAAATTTTCCCCCATTTTCCTCTCTTCCCAATTCCCACTAACCCTGGCTAGTCAGCACCTCTGCAAATCCTTGGACAGATCTGTGGGATGGCGAGGAACGTGCACATGGTTGATCCAACCACATGTCGCCCAGGCGCTGATTATTTTCACACTGCAAATCCAACACGGAAGCTTTTAGTCAGATCAAGCCCAGGATATTTACATGCACCAGCTATACTTCCACGATTCAATTTACAGGCGCCCGATCTGGACACGAGGAGTTGCTGGAGAGTGACGTGGCAGTATAGATAATCTGATTTATCTAAACAATAAAATTCCAGTGCAGTGAATTAGCCCATTACGCCAGACGTAAAGTAATTTTTTAAAATATGGTTTTGTATAGTTAAAAAAAAGATTATTCTTGGCCACAAAATTACTTGTCACTTTAAGTGTATGTCTCAGACAACATTAACGGCACCACAGATCCAGGTATTACAAGGAATTTGGCAAAGATTAGATCTAGATTATAACACCCACATGTTCAAAGATTTACCTATAGTTACTTGTTTTTGCTCATAAATAGTATATAACCACTAGCTATGTTTAAACCAACTGCATAGGGCTGCTGCTAGCTCTAACTGTCCTACCACCACACAAAAGTCCTGTTTTACTGTACTGTGAAATTATGAAGATTACAATTTTTTATACTTGTATAAACAAATCACCAGAATAACACCAATTACAAAAATAAAAATTGACACAGCCAAACCAATTTTCCAGGGGTCTGTAAAATAAAAATAAAAAACTGTTAGTTTACATCACAATATACCACAGTTGAATGAATATTTCTATGATACAAACAATTCTTTTTGGAATGTGAAACTTCATTAAAAAAAATGATTTGCCTACATTTTAACAAACTATCTTAAAGAGCGTATGCATCATGTTCCATATAATTTAAAATAATTTAAAAAAAATCCAATCTAAAAAAAAATTAGCTGATTTGCTTTGATAGTTCACGTCTTGATGCTTCAAGTTTTTTTCATATAAAAAAAAGATTGATATAATGCTTCATGTGGTCCATGTTAAAGAGCATATGGTATTATACAGGGTTTCCACTACCTTTTTTGGAATTGTGACCACATTTAAATAATGAGATAAAAGTAATCACTTGTGCATGTCATTGTAGATGATTTTTGTGTTAAGTCTGTATATGCGTGTTAAGAGAAGATTATTACATTCTATTGTTTTGCCGCTCGAGGCAGTTTTGTTTTGTCAAAGTATTTTGTGAATAAAACACTGTTTTCACGAAAGCCTTTGAATCTGTCTCGCTATTCAATTCAGCACAATGGACCACAACAACTACAATCGTTAGTATTACTATACATGTGACAGTTAATAACAAGATATTGACTAATGTGTAATCTTTTTAAATCTGAAGGAAGGACTACTATGCTTCAAGAAATACAACAGGCAATGTGAAATACATCAAGGTGAATATACACTGATAAGCAGGGTTGGGGGGTAACTTATTACAAGTCATCTGATTACTGTAATCAGATTACAAAGAAAATGTGTAATCAGTTAAATTACCGGCAAGAAAAATTTTATTAGATTTTCCAGATTTTTTAAAGAAAATTAAAATTACTTTTAGATAGTTTTACATTTAGGAGTAGTATATTGTTGATACATTTTTCAGTAGACAATGTAAGGCATTCTGTATAACAGCTTCAGATATAACTAAGGTAAAATGAGTTAAGTTACAGTAGCTCTGTCATCTAGTCACCATTAGACAATTACCAGTACATAATTGGTTCATGGTTCCCAAACTGCAGTTTTTGGTTGTAAGTTATCAGAATGTGCCATTTGCATTTTGACAAACAATAAATAAAAATGAACATTATATAATATTGTTCATTATATTGTCAACAGCAATTTTTGGACCCACAATATATATATATTTTTTGGTGCACCTGTCATCAGTCCACCTATAATGTCTTATTGACATAAATTGGTGAGACGTTTATTTATTTTGGAGTGCTACTCTATGTCCCATTGCAAACATGTTTTGGGGCCCACAGAATCAACTTTTTAATTTAGTCTTAAACCAGGTTATGTAGACAAACCTGATATCCCATTGACATGGTTATAAACTAGGTTTTTGAAGTAATGGAAAGTAATCAGATAACATTACTGAGTTTGGGTAATCCAAAAGTTGGGTTTCTGTTTACAATTGTGGATGGGTAAAGAGTAATTATAATGGATTAGATTCAAAAAGTAACCTACCCAACCGTTCCAAGTTTACTTCTGTAACCTCAAATCCACCCCCCCCCCCCACATTCAAACACCATGTTTTCCTGCTTATGTAAAAAAAGAAACCATTCTGCATATTCTACACCTAAAGTGCTATTTGTAAATTTTGAGCCATAAGAACAGAACTATTTTCTTTTTCTAATGACCATCTTACAAATGCTATAAAAACTGCAGTAAAAAAAAAAACATGTACAGTATATCAATGATTCCATACACTATGCAGTGCTTTGTTACACAACATCTAAAATGTGCAATGTACAGTATAATAAATACTAACCAGCGAATTCCCATTGACCAACACTATGAAAGCACACTTCGTTATGCCCTCATTGCAATTGCTGTTTAAATGGCAAAATATGAACTGCATGTAGAAAATCATCCTATTTAAAATGCTTTTTCTTATTTATAAAAAATAATGAAATAAATGTTCTACAGCTTTTGGAGTCTGGTCACTGAAAGAGAATGTAGTACTATTTTCACTCCACAATATTCTACAAAGTGCAACTTTAACATACAGTGCATCCATAATGTTTTACAGCGCTTCACTTTTTCCACATTGTTTCCACATGTTATACCCTTATTCTGAAATGGATTAAATTATTTCCTGTAAAATTCTAGAAACAATACCCTATAATGACAAAGTGAGAGAAGTGTGTTTGAAATCTTATCTGCAAATTTATTTAAAAAAAAAACATGTAAATAAGTATTCACAGCCTCTGCTCAATACTTTGTTGAAGAACCTTTGGCAGCAATTGCCACCTCAAGTCTTTTTGAGTATGATGCTACAAAGTTTGGCACCCTTAGTTTTGGGCAGTTTATCCCATTCTTCTTTGCCTGACCTCTCAAGATCCATCAGGTTGGATGGGGAGCGTCGGTGCACAGCAATTTCCAGATCTCTCCAGAGATGTTCAATCGGGTTCAAGTCTGGGCTCTGCCTGGGCCACTCAAGGGCATTCACAGAGTTGTCCTGTAGCCCCTCCTTCGTTATCCTGGCTGTGTGCTTAGGGTCATTGTCCTGTTGGAAGATGAATCTTGGCCCAAGCTTGATGTCCAGAGCGCTCTAGAGCAGATTATCTGCAAGCATGTCTGTACATTTCTCCATTCCTCTATCCCTTCATCCTGACAAGTCTCCCAGTTCCTGCTGCTAAAATAACAGGCCAAAGCATGATGCTGCCACCACCATGCTTCACTGTATGGATGGTATAGGCCAGGTGATCAGCGGTGTCTGATTTCCTCCAGACATTTTTGTTTCATCAGACCAGAGCACTTTGTTTCTCATGGTCTGAGTGTCCTTCAGGTGCCTTTTGGCAAACTCTAGACAGACTCATGTGCCTTTTACTGAGGAGTGGCTTCCAACTGGCTACTCTACCATACAGGCCTGATTGGTGGAGTGCTGTAGAGATTGTTGTTCTGAAAGGTTCTCCTCTCTCCACAGAGAAACACTAGAGCTCTGTCAGAGTGACCATCAGGATCTTGGTCACCTCCCTGACTAAGGCCCTTCTCCCCCGATCTGTCAGTTTGGCCGGGCACCCAGCTCTAAGAAGAGTCCTGGTGGATCCAAACTTCCTTTATTAAGGGATGATGAAGGCTACTGTGCTCTTTGGGACCTTCAATGCTGCAGATATTTTTCTGTACCTTTTCCCCAGATCTGTGCCTCAATACAATCCTGTCTTGGAGGTTCTCTGACATCCACTGTTAACCGTGGGACCATATATAGACAGGTGTGTGCCTTTCCAAATCATCTCCAATCAACTGAATTTACCACAGGACTCCAGGTTGTGGAAACATCAAGGATGATCAGTGGAAACAGGATACACCTGAGCTCAAATTGAGTGTCATGGTAAAGGCTCTGAATACTTAAGTACATGCTTTTTTCATTTTTTATTTTTAATAAATTTGCTAAGATTTCAAACACACTTGTTCAAATTGTCATTATGGGGTATTTTGTAGACATTTTTGGGAAATAATGAATTTAATCCATTTCTGAATAAGGGTGTAACAACAAAATGTGGAAAAAGTTAAATGATGTTAATACATTGCAGATGCACTGTACATAACAGGATTTTCCATTTGGGGTATTTTTGTAGAATTTTTAGGGAAATACATTTTTTCCAATGCAACCCTATCAGTTCAACACCTAAACAGTTTGGAAAATATGCAACTATACTATTAAAAGGTTTTCTAAATTGGTGGACAATTTATATGTAAAAATTGAAAAGTGTATTTACTCATAATCCTCCAGGCTTGGGAAGTCTAAATCATCCAAATAAATTTATACTTTCTGCTCGAGCAAGCAACATTTGAAAAGGTTTTAACAGGTAGAACACATTGTGTATCCATTGGTGGTCTTAAATATTGATTTAGTGAAAGGTGTTTCACAGGGATTGGTTCATTCACCATTTATATTAATAATATTTGTTCCGCTGTAGGCCTAAACAACTGTAAACCTCACCTCTATGCAGATGATATGGTTGTTCACGCTATTGCGCCTACAGCTGACAAGGCCCTTTGAGCTCTAATCTGCCTTTATAGCCAAACAGAAAGCTTTTGTTGAATTGCAACTGGTACTTAATGCAGGAAACATCAAATATATGCTTTTTGAAATGCACACCTGAATGCATGTGATGATATTTCTTTTTTAGATCTAGATTGAGGATAGGCTTCCCTTTAAAATGCATGTTGATGGGTTGTATAACAGTAAAAAGTGTTTTTTTATAGGAACAAGTGTTGTTAGACACTAAACAATAGAAAATGAATTGTGAAATCTACTTTTTTGCCTGTCATTGATTATGAAGACAACATCAATATGCATGCCACTGCTTCTGGTAAAACTTCTTGATGCTATATATCAGAGTGCCATTCGTTTTATCACAGGAGACAGGTTTAGTATCCATCATTGCATCCTTTATCGAAAAGTGGACTGGCTGACAAACTACCACCTTATATTAATTCAGTTTAAACTCTCCTTTTTTGCCTCTCACATATGGAATGAATTACTATCTCTGTTTGATTTACAGTATGTGATTGTGTTGCGTTCTGCTTGATTTTGAATTTCCTTGCATGTTCCTGTAGATTGTAATTTTATGTTAACCCACCCACTGTAACGATTCCCAATTCCCCTTCCCTGGACACTGCCACTTCCTTATTCCATCCCGCTCAGAACTACAATTCCCATTCATCAGTTCTACTTCCTGTGGACTACAGCTTCCCTAGTCATACCTCCTAAGAACTACAGTTCCTATACCCGGACTCAATTATCATGATTCACCACACCTGCATACTCCATTTTGTATATAAGCCACACACATCCTTTGCCTCCTTGTGAGGTATTGTAAGTACGAAAGTCTTTTTACTGAGCATTCATTCTGTCTTGTATACCTGCTATTCCGTATTGACCTATGCCTGTTTTGGATTACTCTGCCTAGTGATATCCCTAGATGTACCTTAGCCATACCAGCATAGTCGTGCTTGTTCCTGTAGACAGTCAATCGGGTCAATAAAATAACATTGTTCTATTTTACCACTTGAGTGCTCATTACAGACATTACACCCACGTAGTTGTTGCAAATGAGAACCTGCTCTCAAGTCAACTTACCTGGTTAAGTAAATAAAAATATTATTTAAAGTATTTGACGATATCTGCAATTTAATTGGCTAAAATGGAGTTTACACCCTTGGACAACTCTGTTATCTGCATGGTCATAAGTAGCCTAACCACTCAAGTGCAGTAGTATGTCAAACTGAGCCTAAACTTGACGTATACCACTTCCTGTCCAACAATTGGTGTTTAGTACTATTCCAAGTGGTAGTTGAAGATTACAGTAGGTTGTAGATAAAGTGTTGCCGTTGCTGTTGACAATAATGTTGATGGCGTGTGTGTGTGTGTGTGTGTGTGTGTGTGTGTGTGTGTGTGTGTGTGTGTGTGTGTGTGTGTGTGTGTGTGTGTG
>JACXGM010025555.1:0-15254 GCA_016801145.1 Umbra pygmaea | reverse complement strand
GCAGCTGTATGGAACGGTCTCATCTGTATGTCACCCAGGTACATAAAATTTCCCTTCACTGTTGGTAAGCAGGCCAACATTAAACTGCAATTCGCAGCGATGAGCCGATTTCCAAATGTAATCGGAGCCATCGACTGCACTCACATTGCTATAAGGGCACCATAATGAATTTGCTTATGTGAACAGAAAACACTTCCACTCTATTAATGTGCAAGTGATCTCTGATGCGCAAATGTGTTTGACAAATGTTGTCGCAAGCAGGGGCTGTGCAGGATGGCTGGCTTATTGGTAATAAATGTCATTTATGATCATTAGGCTATACGGTAAAATAAGGCAATGATCTTGTATTTGCATCTGAGTATGTGGTTAATGTATACCCGTAGCTCCTCACCCCGCTCACAAACCCCCAAAATGAGCAAGAGCAGCGTTACAATGATGTACATATAGGGGGCTCGGTCAGTGGTGGAGCGGACCATACGGCAGCTGAAAGGCCGTTGGCGGTGCCTGATTTTGATGCATTATGAACCTAGTGACAGTTTTCCACTCCGCCGACTTTTTTTCTCATAATACCCGATGACAGGCCACGTTTCCTCGCCTTCACCTCTGTTGTTGGAACCTCGATCTCACAGTCTGTGAAAATGTCATTTTTTGCGTGTTTAGCCATTGTAGTTCAGGCAAAGAAATGGCATATATAGGCTATCTGCATATTCATTTATGGGAGGAGGCAAGGCGGGGTCAGTGGCTCGTTCACGTGCGTTCAATCTCACATTGATTGTGATTTATAAAGGAAAGGTGCGCAGGACCTAGCGTACGACCGGTTTTATACATGTGAATTTTTCTGTGCGTACGTACTTTTCCAGTTTTGGCCGTACGCCATCTTCTGGTATGTAAGCTGCGCAATCTTTTATACATGAGGCCCCTGGTGTCCCAGGTCTAAATAAGTCCCAGATTAGAGGGTTAAAATGAAAAAGTGGAGTGGATCTGGCTTGAGTTCCAGAGTTGAGTATTAGAGCACTTCACGATTTCAGAGCTGATTTAGCTGTCCCAGACAAATTTTTGAGGTCTGCGACGAATCTCACAGATCGGAACGAAATCCCAGCTCACTCCTAAATCCAAGACGCATCTTTGCTAGTTTTTGACTTGTCGCAGACGCCCTGATTTTATCTAGCATGTTTGATATTTTCACTACGAAATCTTGTAGTGTGAGCAATGCAACGAGAACAGTGGTGAGCTGCAGCCAATGAGAGCTAAATCAGGAATAAGCAATACTTTTTTTATCGAAATAGTTAGCATAATGCATGCTAAATGTTAATTTTATTTACCTCCAACTCTTTTTGTAAAGCAAACATCCTTTCTGCCCACGTCTCCGCAACCATTATCTCCTCCATAATTTCAGTATTTTTTTTTCAGCACAAATCATTAAACAACTTGTATAATCTGCTGCTTCATTTCTGCTAATCGCTTCAGAATAATACACTCTTGCGTGTTTTCATGGGAGGAATGGGGTTTGAGGACAGATGCATTTTGTCTGTGATTCTTTTAAGATCTTGTAATCTGTGAATCTCGTTTGTGCTATGTGTTGTAGTGTGAGCACCGCTATGTCTACAAGGCGACAAACTGCAGGTCAGTTGTGTAGTGTGAGCAGTACAATAATAATAATAAACTTTATTTTATATAGCGCCTTTAAAAGTAACATCTCAAAGCGCTTTACATTAAAACAATGAAATTAAACAATACACATGAGAGTCCTTACAGTAAAAACTAAATAAGCAATACAAAAAAAAACAAGATAACTATGGTGTCAAGAGATCACATGAATCACATTAAAGCTACCCTAAAAAAGTACATTTTTAGTGACGATTTGAAAACACCATGGAATTCTGCATTCCTAATCTCAGAGGGCAGGGAATTCCACAATTTAGGAGCCAGAATAGAAAAAGCCTGATCACCCATGGTTTTTAGTCGTGTTGTTTGGATAGTTAAAAGAACAGCTTCAGAAGACCTTAGAGCATGTGCCGGAGCGTAGGGGGTTAAAAGCTCACAAATATTGAGGGGCCAAATTATTCAAGGCCTTATAAGTGAGCATCAGAATTTTAAAATCAATCCGAAAACTAACATGAAGCCAGTGCAATTTTTCCAAGATAGGTGTATTGTGGTCCCTTGCACAGGTCCTTGTCAGAATTCTAGCAGCTGAATTTTGTACCAACTGTAATTTACTAAGGGTAGATTTAGAACCTCCAGCCAGCAAGGCATTACAGTAATCAATACATGAAAAAACAAAAGTGTTGATTAACTTTTCAGCCACAGAGAAAGTCAACATAGAACGTAATTTGGCAATGTTTCTGAGATTAAAAAATGATGCTTTGACAGTGTTACGAACATGATGGTCAAAAGTTAAATTGACGTCAAATACCACACCCAGGTTTTTTAGTTTGGTTTGGAATTGCAAAGCAGAGCCATCCACACTCAAGGTTATAGATTCTGTTTTACGCAACTGATGAGGTGAACCAATAAGCATCACTTCAGTCTTGTCACTGTTTAGATAAAGAAAATTTTCCTTAATTTCAGTAAAACATTGAGAAAGAAAAGACACAGGCATATTGACACCAGGTTTTGAATGTATATAGATCTGAGTGTCATCAGCATAAAAATGAAAGTTAGGAACAAGAGATCCCTGAGGAACACCAGAGTGCACCACACCGACCTCAGACTTGCAGTCACCCATCACAACAAACTGCTTGCGATCAGAGAGGTAGGACTTAAACCACTTTAATGCAGAACCAGAAACTCCAAAGATAGTCTCTAAGCAGGTGATTAAAATAGAATGATCTATAGTGTCAAAAGCGGCACTAAGATCAAGAAGACTCAGTATGGATAGATGGCCAGAATCCGAAGCCGTTAACAAATCATTAGTGACTTTGACTAGTGCTGTTTCAGTACTATGGAGTTTACGAAATCCAGACTGAAGTGGCTCAAAAAGTTAATTAGAGGAAAGATAAGAAAGCAGTTGAGAAGCCACTGTTTGATCTAAAATTTTGTCAAGGAACGAAAGATTAGAGATGGGACGATAATTATTCAAATCATCAAAGTCCTTGTTGTTAGTTTTTGGTACTGCGGTGACAGCAGCAATTTTAAGTGCTGCTGGCACAACACCAATGCACAGAGAGTTAGTGACAATTCTCAGAACAACAGGAGAGAGGGAATCAAAACATGATTTAAAAAGACAACATGGTATTGGATCAAGGCCTTCATAGCACGCAAATCATCATTGTACCAAGGAGCAGAGCGTGTAAAAGAAACAGATCATGATTTCAAGGGAGCCAGCATATCCAGGCCAGACAACAACACAGAATTCAGCACAGAAACATTGTCATCCAAATCATCAGACAGAGAATCACAACTTAAACGAGAGACAATAAAATCTGAAAAATATGAGGGCTCAATAGATCTCCAATTGCGATAATTAATGGTATGAGAAGCAATAGTGCTCATGACAGGTAATTTCATATTAAAAAAGACAGCCTAGTGATCAGACAGACCCAAATCAGAGGTAGACAACTGAGACACAAATTAACCATTGGAAATAACAAGGTCTAAAGTGTGGCCTTTGTCATGCGTAGGGCAGTCCACGAGTTGGTCTAATTCAAAACACTCTAATATAGACAAAAAGTATTTTGTTATTGCTGAGTCTTTTATATCCATATGAATGTTGAAATCCCCCAGAAGGAGAATTCGTTCAAATCTGAGGCAGAGAAAAGACAACATATCTGATAATTCAGATAAAAAGTTTTTTTTTGCTTTAGGAGGCCTGTAGACTGTAGCCACTGCAGTAGAAAGGGGCCCAGAAATACTCAGAAGAAGACACTCAAATGAGTCAGATTTGGGTACAGCCATGGGATCCATATTCAGCAGTTGACTGTGCAACACAATGATACCCCCACCTCTACCAGGAATGCGGGAGATAAAATAATCGATTGCCAGCAGGAGTTAGTTCATTAAAAAGAAGACTGTCAGATTATTTGTGCCATGTTTCAGTTAAAAAGACAAGGTCCAGTTTTTGTTCTAAGATAATGTCTGATAAAATAACAGCTTTGTTGTTGCTAGAGCGTGCGTTAAACAAGTACCTTGGAGTGAATGTGACTCCCTCACTTCCAGCTCTCTTCTCAGATAATTTTTCCCCTCTTCTTAATCAGATGAAGGCTGATTTTAAAAGATGAGGCAACTTACCTCTGTCTCTTATTGGAAAGATCAATGCTGTAAAAATGAATATTTTGCCTAAATGTATCTATCTCTTTCACTGTATTCCTGTGTTTTTACCTTTGTCTTTCTTCAAAGCAATTAACCAGGCTGTTACTTCTTTCATCTAACTCGGAAAGATACCCAGGGGTAGTAGGTCCTTACTGCAGAGATGCAAATAGGCTATATGCACAGCTCCACTATTTCCTGAATTTAAGGCAGTTCCTTTGTTTCCTGTCTTACATTATTGGAGAAACTGATTAATCCACGTGTGTCACAATGGTCAAACACAGGTGGATTAATCAGTTTGTCCAATAATGTAAAACAGAAAACAAATGAGCTGCCTTAAGTTCAGGGAGTAGTGGAGCTGTGCATATAGCCTATTAAGTGGTGGGCTTGCACTTTCCTGTAATATTATTGGGCCACCAAACTTCAGAAACCGTTATTCTGGTTGCATTCCCCAGACACATCCTGGTGCCATTTAGAAGGTCTGTCTCTCATTGCACCTCTTCATCTTTGCCAGCCTTAGTGTGTTCTGCTCTCTCAACAACTCCCTCTCGTTACACTGACAACCCAGCTAGTACTGTACATTGAAGCACAACAAACTCTAGTTAGCCACACACCCATTGCTGTAACTTTCGGTCATTATTTCCAGACAACTGCACAAAAAAGTATACAACCACGCTGGCTTTAAATAGAACAGGTTTAGCATTACTATATTAGGAATTTTATTATTTTACGTTCATTCCTCAAAGTATTTACATAATAACCGACAGCTAGATTGAGTCAAAGTTGTTTATTTATCATATGCATCGAATAACATACCTCATCCTATGCAGAGAAATTCTTTTGACATGGCACGGCGCATCTATGCAGTGGGCTTAAAAAAAAGAATTACAACAAAATAAAGAATTTTTTAAATAATAATGACAATAGTAATAATAATAAAAAAATGCTATGTACTGAGCAGTGATCTGGAAAATGTACAACAGTAGAAGTAGTAAATATTATAGATTTGGCATGGAAAATTGCTTTTAAAGGTGCATTTGAATTCTGCTACATCAGATGTAGAGAGCATAAAGTGACCAGAGAGTGTTAGTGCTCAACAGACGATTTGCGATCAGTGTCTGTGTTCCATGTTGAGCAGCTGAATGGCCTGGGGGAAGAAACTGTTTTTAGTCTGGTGGTCCATGCCTTGATGCTCCGGTAACGTCTACCAGACGGCAGTAGTGAGAAAAGTTCACAGCCTGGGTGGCTGTGGTCTTTGAGAATGTTCTTTGTTTTCCTAAGGCATCGCTTATGGTAGATGCCTTGCACAGAGGGGAGGCAGCAGCTGTACCAGGCTGTAATGCAGCCTGAGAGGATGCTCTCAATGGTGCACCTGTAGAAGTTTGTTAAAATCCTGACAGACATGCCAATCTTCTTGAGTCTCCTCAGGAAGTATAGGCGCTTTTGGGCAGTTTTTGTTGCCGAGATTGTCTGTCTGGACCATGTGAGGTTGTCGCTGATGAACACACCGAGGAACTTGAACTCTGAAACTCTCTGGACTTCAGCTCCATCGATGTGTATGGGGGCAGGACCCTCCCTCTGCTGCTTCCTAAAGTCCACTATCATCTCTTTTGTCTTGCTGACGTTGAGAGAGAGGTTGTTGCTCTGGCACCAGGTAGCCAAGGCTCTTACCTCCTCTCTGTAAGCAGTCTCATCGTTGTTGGAGATGAGACCTAGGATGGCAAACTTTATGATGGTGTTGGAACTGCGTGTGGCCACACAATCATAAGTGAACAGAGCGTACAAGAGGGGACTGAGTACGCAGCCCTGTGGGGCTCCGGTGCTCAGGGTCATTGTGGAGGAGGTGAGGTAGCCCATTCTCACCATCTGGGGTCTTCTCGTTAGAGATGAAGCTAATGATGCTACATCCCCTCAATAAAGCCAGACAACAATGAACTAGTTAGCCACTCACCAATTGCTCTAACTCGTCCTTTTGGATACAAATCTCTAGTGATAATAGTTGTAGTGGTTTTCTCTTGATACTCTTGTAACAATGTCAACTTTCTTTGACCCTGATCACGTCATTGAACTGAATTGCGAAGGGGAAGTTAAAATCAAATATCAACTGACAGTAGCTATGGTATTCCTTAATGAAGAGGGACCGGTAATCGGCTATTGTTAGCTAGCTATGCTGTTAGCTTGCATGGCTGGACGAAGCTCGTAATATTTACAACTGATACAAGCTATAATATGTACTTCAGTAGACCTACATAGTTAACTATATTCTGTCACCAATAAATTTAGAAATGAACTTGAAAATATCACATAATATGCTCGAATGAGATGCTAAATTGGCTATCATTCACTTCACTAATAATGCTAATAATGTCACGTCTTTAAAACGGACAGTTTGAATGATAATTACACCTCAAATCAACTATCTGGTTAACATTTCTACATGTTTAACAATGTTCAATAAACGTTCATTATTCATTAGATCATATATGCTTACCTTTGTGGTGCAGTGTTTTGTTCGCTAAACTAACAATGGGATTAGCCGATGGTAGCTAGATAGCCAAGTTAGGTGTCCGGTAGAGTGGTAAATAACTAGCTGCTAGTGCTAAAAATAGCTGATCAGCTACAATTGGTAAAGTGAGTTTCCCAAGGTTGTCCGTTAAGTTTTATGAAGGATCATTATAAATAAATAGATGATGTGGCCAGTTGAGTGAATTGCATTGCTACAGCTAGCGGCTTAGGGGACAGCAGTCGACCGGAGCATGGGATGGGCAGCCCTCGGTGATGAAGACATGTTGCATTGGTGAGCAGAACTCCGGGACGTCAGCATGTTGTTAGCTACTCACGGTAGGCTGTGCTTGATTTGTTTAATAAAATATTAAAGACAAGCAAAGCAAGTGTCTGACTTTGTCTCCCACTGCCATTTTGTTTAGTCTTGTTGATGCAGTTTGCCTGCAAACCAGGAGTGGTGTTACATCTGTTTTGCATTCAATTTTAAACTTACAAGCGTGTCACACAATAACAAGAAAAAAAATGCTTGCAATATGGCGTTCCTAAACAAGATCCAAATTTGGGTGAAATAATAATAATAATAATAAAATTTACGATAACAATATCTTGCTCGTGCTCGGACTTTGTGCGATAAAAATTATAATATTAAACTTTACGATTTCAATATATTGCGTGCACTTTGTGCGATTAAGTTAATATTAATACTATTCTCTGTCTCTGCTAAGGCAACCGGAAGCGCATGTCATCATACAGACACAAACAGACTTGGAGCTCATATTCAGCTGAAATAATGACAACTTAGACAATGTACAAATATGTAGGAACCTGACTGTAAATGTACTGATTAGTGGAGCATAGTCTAGGTGTGCATAATGATGAGAGGGCTTTGGTCAATAGCAGTTATTCGGCCAGTGAAGCTGAACACTACAGCAGAAAGGGTAATGGAGCAGGCTGACACATCCCTAGTTTTTATTCACTGCTCTATCATTTATTTGTCTGGTTTGCATCCCCATCTTCAATATAAATTGCTATAGAATTTCTAGAGGTACATCTAATTGCCCCTGCATGTCCGTGAAGTGTATTTGAACATATTGCTATACATTTTTATGTTGTACTGTATATACCACTAATCTGACATTATGATAAGTTTTTATTTTGACATATTTTCAATGATGTCCCCTTACTGTTTTTTGCTATAGGAATTATAGCATAGCACATGTATTGTGGGTGCTGTGGCGAAGAGTCAGAGATATGTAGTAGACAAGGCTTCTCAACACAGAAGCCTTTTGTTGATTCTGTACACACATGTTGAGGCTACATATTAATAAACAACCACAATCGAATTTAAAGTCACTCAACAAACACAAGGAGTCACTAGAGAGTGACATGGTACCCTTGTCCGACTAAACATTCATCAACCCCAATCAGCACTGTACCAATTTACGCCACCTTATCATGTGCTGTGAGACTGTACTGTACCTTAGAACACTATACCATCCAAGAGGCCTAAACAATCATACATTTAACAAGTTCCTTCTTATAAGTATCCTGGTATTTAGCTTGATTATACGATTTCGGATGCTGTATACAACCCTGCCTTTTAACATTCTCTAGCTACAGCTTGAGAAATCATAATTTTATGAAGTATGAAAAGGTGGGATCACCCTCTCTGTATGTAAGAAGAGAGAATTGTTTGTGTATTTACAAAGCCCCCCATTATTGCATAGTACTTTTTAATCCAATTGTATACCTTTTTATGTGTACCTGAATATGTGAATAGTTGTACATTTGTGTAACATGTGTGAAACTTTGTCACCTTGGACCTAAATGCCTTGTCTTGGCCAGGTGACAATTGCAAATGTGAACGTGTTCTCAATCGATTAACGTGGTTAAATAAAGGTTAAATAAAAAAAATTAAAATTACGGAAACAGTGAAATACAGCATAAGAACAATGGATTGGATAGTTCTGATAGTAAATTCTAAAGTTGTTCAAATGAAACAAATTTTAATTTATGTTAAAATTCTTGTTTTTTAATCAATTTTTTTATGTTGGTGTTTGAGATATCTGTAATTATTTATTTTCACAAAATACACAATTTATATAATTTGTTTCCCTGACTAAATAAAGGAAATACAGTAATACTTTTCTGGTGAGACATTTTTTAAATCAAAGGAATGAGTGTTCTTTCACTAACTGCAGGGATCTGATTTTAAGAATCCTATTGGATCTTTAAACATTACAGTAAAATCCAAATATAAAATACATATTTTTGCCACAATAAAAAATAATAAACAAGTAAAGAGTCTCTAAGTACACTGCTCAAAAAAATAAAGGGAACACTAAGATAACACATCCTAGATCTGAATGAATGAACTAATCGTGTGAAATACTTTTGTCTTTACATAGCTGAATGTGCTGACAACACAATCACACAAAAATTATCAATGGAAATCCAATTTATCAACCCATTGAGGTCTAGATATGGAGTCACACTCAAAATCACACTACAGGCTAATCCAACTTTGATGTAATGTCCTTAAAACAAGTCAAAATTAGGCTCAGTAGTGTGTGTGGCCTCCACGTGCCCGTATTAACTCCCTACAACACCTGGGCATGCTCCTGATGAGGTGGAGGATGGTCTCCTGAGGGATGTCCTCCCAGACCTGGACTAAAGCATCCGTCAACTCCTGGATGGTCTGTGGTGCAATGTGGCGTTGGTGGATGGAGCAAGACATGATGTCCCAGATGTGCTCAATCGGATTCAGGTCTGGGGAACGGGCGGGCCAGTCCATAGCATCAATGCCTTCCTCTTGCAGGAACTGCAGACACACTCCAGCCACAAGAGGTCTAGCATTGTCTTGCATTAGGAGGAACCCAGGGCCAACCGCACCAGCATATGTTCTCCCAAGGGGACTGAGGATCTCATCTCGTTACCTAATGGCAGTCAGGCTACCTTTGGGGAGCACCTGGAGGGCTGTGCGGCCCCCCAAAGAAATGCCACCCCACACCATTACTGACCCACCGCCAAACCGGTCATGCTGGAGGATGTTGCAGGCAGCAAAATGTTCTCCACGGCATCTCCAGACTCTTGTCACGTCTGTCACATGTGCTCAGGGTGAACCTGCTTTCATCCGTGAAGAGCACAGGGCGCCAGTGGCGAATTTGCCAATCTTGGTGTTCTCTTGCAAATGCCAAACGTCCTGCACGGTATTGGGCTGTAAGCACAACACCCACCTGTGGATGTCGGGCCCTCATACCACCCTCATGGAGTCTGTTTCTGCCTGTTTCAGTGGACACATGACATGCCAATTGTGGCCTGCTGGGGGTGATTTTGCATGGCTCTGGCAGTGCTCCTCCTGCACCTCCTTGCACAAAGGCGGAGGTAGCGCTCCTGCTGCTGCGTTGTTGCCCTCCTACGGCCTCCTCCACATCTCCTGATTTACTGGCCTGTCTCCTGGTAGTGCCTCCATGCTCTGGACACTACGCTGACAGACACAGCAAACATTCTTGCCACAGCTCGCATTGATATGCCACTTGTGTGTGTTGTAGACTCCGTCTCATGCTACCACTAGAGTGAAAGCACCACCAGCATTTAAAAGTGACCAAAACATCAGCCAGGAAGCATATAGGATCTGAAAAGTGGTCTGTGGTCATCACCTGCAGAACCACTCCTTTATTGGGGGTGTCTTGATAATTGCCTATAATTTCCACCTGTTGTCTGTTCCATTTGCACAACAGAATGTGAAATTGATTGTCAATCAGTGTTGCTTCCTGAGTGGACAGTGTGATTTCACAGAAGTGTGACTGACTTGGAGTTCCATTGTGTTGTTTAAGTGTTCCCTTTATTTTTTTGAGCAGTGTAGTTTCTCATTTCTGATTTTAGAATGGAACAATGTAAAATACACATATTTAGGAAATATTAAGTCATGGAAGGAGGAATGTGTAGCTTTCAAAATCTCAGATTGATCTTGATTATTAACTCAATCACCAGACCAGCCACAATAAAAAAAAATAAACAAGTAAAGAGAGTCTCTAAGTAGTTTCTCATTTGTGATTTTAGAATGGAACAATGTAAAATACACATATTTAGGAAAGTCATGGAAGGAAGTATGTGTACTGTAGCTTTTGGAAACTCAAACACCAGGCTTTTAGCGGTCCTAATGTTAACAAGCTGATTCAGATATGCTAGCTCTGGATTTCCTCTAATACATAAAATATCTGGGGTCCTCCCAGGAAATGTTTAGGAACCACTGCTCTATATTATATCATGTGTTGATGAACAGTTAGGAACTGCTTGAAACAAAAGCTTAGAACACAAAAACAACAAACATTTAGATCAGCCATCACAGATTTAGATTTGAGTAAATGTCAAGTATGGTTGCTAATGGAAATTTACAAACACACAAAAGTATTTAGTTCAAAATGCCCCTCCCTTAAGTTTGGACATTTAGGCCTAACACAGGCACTGAGGAACAGAGCAGATAGAGTTTCACCTCCTGAAACCTCCCCTCCCCAATGTTGCATATACATTATTGTTCTTCTATTAAGAGTCATGTGAACTCTTGAAATTTGAGTCATCACATTTTGCCTGAAGACTACCGCACTTTCAACAGCTGAGAACAGGTATATGCCATAGAGCTGTAGGCATGCCTTGATAAATGTTATTTGATTAAATACAGCTGTAGGCTGATAATCTCATGATGGGCGACCCAGTGTGTTAAATATAAAGGTTGTGGGAAGGTATGAGGTTGTGAATTATTAGGTATATCCTTTTATGGTACTGGTAATGCAGGTAAGGATAACATGATGGTACTGTACAAACCATTTATTCAGGTGTATCATCAAAGCATTGGCTCTTCTTTCTTCTGGGGTCTGATTCAGTATCAATGTGCTCACAATGGACACAATTAACTTCTCTTTAGAGCAGCCTAATTCTCCACTCTCCTATGCACTAGATAGACAACAAAAACACATAAAGACCCCTTTAGCCTTTTCTCCAACACTGTAAGAGATATGATATAGAGGATCTATACAAACATAGTATTAATACATTAAATGACATGGTTTTATATGGGTTGACCTTACAGGTGAGATATAATGTATGTACTAAAGGTACAGTATGACAGGTGGATATAAAGCTTGAACAACAACCATGGAAGTGGAACTTAGGGCTAACTAACACAGGGCTAACTAACACAAATGAGAAGAAAACTGGCCTAAGGAAGGGAACTCAACACCTCATTTACTCCTGATTCCATAGCTACACATTCCACCACCCACCAGCTAACTGTGAGAAAGTTGGTGCTTTCAGAGAATGCCTTATTTTACACTTTCAGAGCTTGAGATGGTTTTATTTGTTGCCTAGATTCAGATTTTGCTTCCCCAAACCTAAGGTGATGATGTTTAGAAAACGGGTGGAAAACCTTGTTCCCTAGCTCCATTATTTGGAATTAAATTTGACTATAAGGAAGTATGTAAAACAATAATTCTGCACAAAATGGCAGTCAGACACACCAATTGTCTAGAATCGTGACAATACTTCTTTAAAGATAGTGATAAAAAATGTATGTTTATATCTGAAATGAGTCTGCACTACAAAATGAGTCTACCATCTACAAAACTTCTCAACAGTCTGCTTAGTAAAGTTGTAACCATGTACATTTTTAAACTGTAATTATATCTCCCTCGTGTGTCATTTTATTCTTGATTCTGTTAGACAACCTTGCCAACACACAGGCAAAACAATGCATCCATGGACATTTTCCAATGACTGGAGAGGTCAATCCTAGTCCCACCAAAGCAAGGGAAGGCAAGATAATCATATTTAAAAACATTTCCAAATCACTCAGAATATGCTTTGCCTCTCCACATGAAAACCATTTTCTTAAACTTAAATTATTTTATTCTCTCTTGAAGATCCCTTTCCCCAAAGACGGCTTTTGTTTTCTGATGCCATTGTCAAAAACCTGGTCCCACAGAGCATTATGAAAATGATTTGACCAAGGGGGTGTGGTACATTTAAAGGACGGATGCTTATAGAGAAATTACTCACAGTATTTTGAGAAAAGATAAAGCAGGTAAAACAATAAATAGCAAAACAATGAAAAATATATTCATATTAAGGACCTAATGAGTAGGGCCAACCTTTGCTTCCAGAACAGCTCCTTCTTGGAATGAAGTCATGAATGTCCTGACCTGTGTGTAGTGGGTGTAATATTGTCACTGTATCCCTTGTTGATCCCATGTTCTGTTTTCGTTTTTGAGTTTAGTCTTGCTTAGGTTTAGTGTTTTTCCATTTGTACTGTATGTATGCCCTTGTGTTTTCCCTTCCCCCTGTTTCATATGAACACATCCCCACTCCAGGAATCTGCTTCATCCAGAGTTCCTAAGAATGCATCCTACCAGCCAGTTTCCAATCAGCCCATATTCAGATCACTTATTCCTTATATACCCCAGTATTATATGCCTGTCCCTTTGTGTTCCTGGTTTTGAGGTTTTGAGTGTATTTTCATAGTATTGAGCCTTTTCCCTGTTTGATTCGATTCTGAGCCCATTTGACCAGTTTTGTCCTTGGATTCTGAATTTTGGATTAAGCCCTTGTACTTCTGCCTGAGAAATTATATGTTTTACTCCCTGCCTGCCTTTTGACCTCAACTCTGAATTCTGGTATTGTTCCTTATACTTTGCAACCTGTGTGCGAACCCTGCCTGTCTGACAACTGATCTTGGAAATTAAACGCTCTGCGTAATTGGAATTCTGTGGTCTGAGAATTATCATTACAGTCGGATATGGCACCATTCATCAAGAAGAAAATCCTGTAGTTCTTTTAGGGTTGAAGGAGGTGCATACATACTGTAATATTATTTCATGGAATTTTATTGTTGGTTTCACTGTTGGTTAGTTTAAAGGGTGTTGTGAAATCAGTTGTGAAATAGACGTGATTGGTAGAGAGGGGGTGACAGTGTTAGGGCATGGTTGTAACACAAGAAGTTGTAGAATAAATTGCCACTTCCAGACCATTATTAAGAACTATGATTTAGAGCAGAGATTCTTAACCCTTTCCCATCCAAGCCCCCCCGGTTTACAGTAAAATGTTGCAGGACTCCCTAAGAGACCAAAAAAGAAGAAAGAAAACTGCACATTTGTATTATGTTTATTAAAAGAAAACATTTGTTACCAAAACAGCAGCCCCATATGCAACAAACTGTGATGCACTGTGTTCTGACACTTTTTCTTATCAGAACCAGAATTAACTTTGAGCTACAGTAGCTTGTCTGTTGGATCGGACCACACAGGCCAGCCTTTGCTGCACACGTGCATCAGTGAGCCTTGGCTGCCTATAAACCTGTCGCTGGGTCACAGCTTCTCCTTTCTTGGACCACTTTTGATAGGTACTGACCACTGCAGAATGGGAATACCCCACAAGAGCTGCAGTTTTGGAGATGCTCCGACCCATTACCTGCATTCTAAGTAAAGAAATGAACTTGTGTGTACTCAGTGGTACGCAAACTAATCCAAATGTTTTCTCTAGACGCTGCATATCCTAAGGGAGAAGTCACTGGGCTTAGAAACAAGAGGTTCCCGGTTTGAATCACGGCAAGCCGTATATTTTGTTGATATGAGCAAATAAAACATGTTCACCTATATAATGTGTCAGTCTTTAAAAAAATATTTATATTAGGTTAACTATTAATGTCCAGTAGAGTGCACATTTAATTTAACAATAGATAAGTAAATTACAGTATGTTTCTGCAAGTCAAATCATAAACGGCTGTGAGTCAAACACAGCTTTGTGCAGCTGTTTTGCACACCGATGCTACCTGGCAACTATTTATATTTTTTAAATAAAAGTCCCCCAATGGTAAACCATGGTGTATATCTCTACTTACCGACAAGATAAGACAAGAGACATCTGTACCACATATTGTTAGTTATGGGTTACCACTGCCTCTAGTCCTATAATGTACAGTTGTGGCCAAAAGTTTTGAGAATGACAGCAAATACTAATTTTCACAAAGTCTGCTGCCTCAGTGTTGATGATGGCAATGCATATACTCCAGAATGTCATGAAAAGTTATCGGATGAATTGCAATGAATTTCAAAATCCCTCTTTGCCATGAAAATGAACTTAATCCCCAAAAACATGTCCACTGCATTTCAGCCCTGCCACAAAATGACCAGCTGCCATCATGTCAGTGATTGTCTCGTTAACACAATTTAGAGTGTTGAGCGTTAAGATTGCACTGAAAGCAACCATTTATCGGGTAATCAAGAACTTCATGGAGAGAGGTTAAATTGTTGTGAATGTCACGATTTGGATGGACTTTTATGTTTCGTGGCATGTTTGTAATGTCTTTCTTTATTGTGTAATGTGGCTATGTGTTTTTGTTAGGCGCCGACCTCTGAGCGCTGGGAAGCGGTAGGCACTTGGTTACTCATTGCGCATGAATGGTGCACTAGCCAACTATCCACACCAGTGCGTAATGAGTAATCAAGGTGCCT
>JACXGM010025554.1:0-15257 GCA_016801145.1 Umbra pygmaea | reverse complement strand
TCGTTATTTCCTTCTTTTTTGCGAAGGCTTATTTCTAGGATCCAGTACATACGGTACGGATCAGTATACTGATTATTTTCGTTCATTTCGATCTGCGCATGCGCAAATGAACGATACGAATCAAAATGATTCGTTCATTTGAATGAACGAGATTCAAAGATACGATTCAGTAAAAAGAATCGAACTTCCCATCACTAATATGAGGGCGGTCACGGGCGAGTGCAGAAAGAATGGAGGTCTATGCAACTATAACCCGTCAAAATCTGCTTTTCTTAGTATATACTTTTTTGTCTAGTAATTTGAATGTTGCATTTGAAAGGGGAGGCAAAGAAAATACACACTGCTATGTGTTACATTTTTTTAAATTTGCTTTTATGTTCTAAAAAGCCTTTTATAATGTCGATAACGTCATATATTCATCATTAATTAGCTAGCGTGTTATGGGCAACAACGACTCAACACTTTTGAAGTCTTTTCCCACCTTTCAACATCTTTGAAGTATCCAGTATCTCCTGTTCTTTTGAAGTCGTGAGGTTAGAGTTCAAATCTGGAGGTCAAGCATTTTTCCGTAATCCTTTCTTGTTTCTCTCTACAATTCTCAATAAATTATTTACACTGCTGAAAAACACATTTTTTAATTACATTTACTGCTAAAAGCATACCAAATAAAATGTAGGCCTATTTCATTCTATAAAGATATTTCATTTTTCCTATTTATTTCTATGCTTCTATAACATTAATTAACAATTTTAATTAAGTATGTCTTATTCAACTACAGTAGCACTACTGCTGTTGTTTTACAGCTGTCTACCGCAAATTCAAAACATACAGTAAATCACTGTAAATTAAATGTTATTACCCATAATGCAATGCATATTACAGTAATGAACCGGAAAAGAAAATTATGCTATTTTACTGGGCCCGGTTCCCCAATAACGCTCACTCTTAGCGTGCTAAGAAGACTCAAAAAGATATATCTTACCGAAGTTGTTTATGTTCCTAAGTGTGTTCCCCGAAGTGTCCCTTAGGAAGCTTTTTAACACGCTACCTCTTAAGTTCAACGTTACAAAGGCGCTGTCCCAAGGGAAGGTGCTGAATTTGTTGGCATCATTTGCTCAAGAATCTATTTTTCACTCCACGCGAAGGTGCATTACGGCGTTAAGAAAGACAACACGTTCTATGTAAATGAAACATTCCTCAAATTATTCCAGTAACATTTATTTTAGCATAGTTTAAGTTATCAGTAAAATATAGACTATTAATTAAATTATCAAATTGTCAGTAATATGTTCACACGATATGTTGTGACTGGTAGATGAACCGGGTATCCCTCGCTAATCATCCACCCTCCTCATCCCGTTGTGCCACTTGTGCCGCTTCTTGACGTGGTTTTAACGACTTCTAAAAATGATGTAATACACTTTTATATCAATGGTAAGGTAGTTTACAATCAGAATTGATTGGCAAGCAGCTGCAGTTACTTCTGTTTAATGTGGTATTGATTGCCATTGGTTAATGTTTACAATAAAAAGCAACCTATCTACAATGAACAGAGAGAGAGAGTTAGAGAATATGGTGGGGAAGCAACGTAAAAAAGGGCACCAAGCTTCTCGTCAGAGGAATTTAAAGTTTTGCTGGACGAGGTGAGCTTCCACAAGGTGACACTGTTTTCCAGCTTTCGGCATAACTTGTGCAACAGCAACAAATAGAGCTGTGGAGCGACATAGCAAGGCTGCCTCCAGATCAGGCACACCAAGGTCCTGGCAGGACGTCAGGCAAAATGTCAAAAGGGCTTAAGTTTTGCCGAATAAAAGAATTGACATGGACTAAACGACTCCGCGGCCGGCGCCGTCTTTGATTCAATACAAGGACACGTTGGATCACTGCCATAGTTGGTCGCTTACTGGACACCACTATGCTTACCCATTTATAGATCTTAGCCATTTAGAGCCAAATTGTTAACCCAGACTTTAATTATCAAAAGTGATTGCCAATTTAAACGCTTTAATGACATTACGAAATAGCCTAGGCTAATTAGCATCATATTAGGTCTGATACCAAATAAAGTCAATTTCATAAATAGGCCTGTATCCATTGCGAACATATTTTATTATTAGTCTTAAAATGTCCATAAAATCATTGTTGAGCCAGAACATTGTCAAAATACCATAGTTTGATTTTTACTGCGCTGCACTGATTTCTAAAGACTGCTGCACAGTGGTGGCGACTAGCGGCTTGAGCTCAAGCAACGCTGAGAGCTTACGAATGGTCCAGACCAGCCTTACAAAAGTGTTACAGAAGATATGCTTAGCGTACGAACTAGAGAATGATTTGTCGTTGTAAGTCAAGAAAATTAGTGAGAGAAGTGGTTGTACTAAACGCAAACGAAAAAGAGAAAAGGAGAGAGAGACAGGTTCCATCTATCAAAACATTCTTCAAAAGTAGCCAGGCCCAGTAGGAGAATTGAAGTGAGGAATGTGTGGTAGATCATGACGAGCAAGCTAACCAGTGACCGGAGGAGGCTAGTGTTAGCAGCGCAACACAACCTGCTAGCTGTTCGGGTAGCAGAAGCAGCGAGCAGTGGTTTAATCAGGTGTCTGGCACGACATTGTGGGGGGCAATCGACAAGGATGCACGTGCTGTTCTTATCGGTCGTAGGCCTGCTGCCTTTCATAATAGAAAGAGCAAATATCTAGCCTCAACTCGTGATGGAGGTTTGGGTGGTAAGGTGCGCTCCCTTACTAATGATCAGCTGTGCTATCAACTGCCAAATAGGGAAAAAGTTTCCAGAAACTGGATTGCCTATTCACCATCTACAGGTAATATTTTTTGCTTTGCCTGTTTTAGTGGAGCGGCTAAGTGTTTATGTTTGGCAGAATCGTTCAGTTTATGATACAAGCGTGAAAATTGGCATGAGCAGTCTCCAAGGGTCACTTGACAAGAAAATTGTCAGAGCCACTTGAAATTTCAAGATGGCCGACACCTTGGTGGAGCAATTATGCTTAAGAAATCCTTTAGTTGGTAATACAAGCATGAAAATTGCCCTGAGCTGTCTCTGATGGTCACTAGACAATAAGCCACCCACAGCTCCTTGAAATTTCAAGATGACGGCCATTTTTCAAGATGGCCACCACCTTAGTGGAGCAATTAGGCTTAATAAATCATTTAGTTGGTGATACAAGCATGCAAATTGGTATGAGCTGTCTCTAAGGGTTGCTTGACAAGAAAACACTCTCAGCCACTTAAAATTTATATTTTCAAGATGGCCGACCCCTGGATCCTAAAAAGATCAATTTTCCGATAGAAATGTATTGTTTTTATTCATTAAGGCCGATTTGGTGTCATTTTATTTTATATGTTTTAGATTATTCTAAAGAACAACTTGTAATGCATCAAAATACAGTTGTGTTGATTTGTTGATTATAAATTGATTAGACAAGAGTTAATATCTGCACTACCAGGGCACACTGGTGATATATCACTGCTGTTAAACTCAGAGTGGGGTTCAATGTCAGCTAATTGTAAAGTTAGTATCCCAAATGCTGTCTAATCTACCCCAAAACAGTTAGATAGTCGCACCTGAATTGACAGGTTGTGCCAGCACGGGAGAGCCGAGCCAAGGTTAATTGGGTTTTAGTTAACCGAATGGTGTACAGATAGCACGGGATATAAATGGCATAATGGCATTAGATGAACGATCAAAGTGTAGGGTTAAGGCATGAACTTAGTTGTATCCCATGCATCAAAGTGCTTGGTTAAAGGTGGTAAAAGGATAAACCCTCTGCCTCTGCCTATACATTTGCTGCAGACATGGCAGAAGCCATCATAACAGTTGCGAAAACTAACTGGGACAGATGTTTCATTTGTCAGCAGGACACCAAGGAAAAACTCATTCATCCGAGTTTATTCAACACATAGCACGATCGTACTGGTTATGATACCATTGCAAGAAATGTTCCATTATTTCATAAGATCAATGCTCTGCCTATCTTATTTAGTCCAACCCGACTAGATGAAGGTGATGGCATAGAAAACACATTGACAAGAAGCAGAGCAAAATATCATTGAAGCTTTAACTTGTTCAATAACACAAAGCAGGAAAGGGCCCAAAAGAGAGCATCTACTACTGCTAAAGACGCAGAAGATACCAAAGATATCCATGTCAAGAGAGCATCTACTGCTGCTAAAGACACTGAAGATACCAAAGATATCCATGTCAAGAGAGCATCTACTGCTGCTAAAGACATGGAAGGTACCAAAGACATCCATGTCAATAGAGCATCTACTGCTGCTAAAGACACGGAAGATACCAAAGATATCCATGTCAAGAGGCCAAGAGGATCCCAGCCCTCGAAAGCTTTGTGCTTTATATGTGAAGATGAGAGTGCAAGAACTTGTCATCTACATCACGGACATGAAGACCACAAGTAACGGCACGGATCCAGTTATATTTAAGCTTGCAGAAGGACATCAGCTCTGTTCTTTCTGATGTAAGCAAATACAGTACAGCTGAAGCCATTCACTTAGCCAAGGCTACCAGCATCATACATAGAGAGATGTTTAATCACAAGATAAAGTTTGACACCAAATTCCATGAGGGATTTGTTAAAGAATCTGTTCCACCAACCCTTCTTCAGTTCATCTGTAATATTGAACATGGTGTAAATATCAAGTCACATTTAAATCATGGGGTATTCAAATCAGACATTGCAATAGTCCTCTATGTTTTCCAGTGTAGGCCTATGGCTCGGCTTCCCCTCGCCACATCGGCGCATCATGTTTTATTTTGTCACCAGACTATCACTGTGACATTTTCAGTTTGGGTACTTGGTATTGTTTGAGATAATTTCTGTTTGTCATGGTTTCATGGCTGTGTCAGCCAGAGTCGCTTTTGCCTCTGGATCTGTTCTTATTGACATTCAGTATTAGTCATTGCTCAATTATTTGTTTGGTGCACAGTCCGTTCAGCACCACTGTGCTAATTTATTCATCTTATTTTTGTTTCCCCACCTCTCAGTATTAAGAAAAAAAACTCCCTTGTGACTATTACCTTGTCGTGGTAAGGGAGCTTGTGTACCTCAACGAACCCTGAGAGCCATGCCGGTGGGAGGCAACTCCTGACAGACTTTACCAAACTGGACAGGTCATGGGTGAGGAGTCAGACAAAACACAGTCAAACTACCTCTCTTGACAGAGTCTCTTGAGGAACCCATTACATTTCTATGAGTTTTTTGATACACCGTCTGGTGCACCTGGACATATCATCAGTGATGTAACCTAGGATCACGGGGGGTTTTGGGTCTTTCAACAATCAGACCCCCTCCCCTAGGCGACCCAGCCGGGGTGATCAAGTCCCAGCTTATGTCCAGGTAGCGCTACTACCCTACATGCCATGCCTCTCCTCTCCTGATCCACAGCCACCTTGATGCTACTTCTGCAGCATCAGTGGCCAACTTGATGGCCCTTTGCTGACTCGCCCCTGTGATGCCAAGCATTTTGTAGGCCCTGCAAAGGGAATGGCCCACAAACCCTCGACATCCCACTTCGACAGGTTGGCATATTGCCCGCCACCCATTGCTCCGGCAACCTTCCACCAGCTGGGAGTACTTTGCCCTCTTTCTTTCATTGGCCTCCTCCATACGCTGTTAACTCCAAGAGAATTACCTGCTTGGAGGCCTCTGAGGTGAGCACAATGTCAGGCCTTAATGTTGTTATGGCAACTGCTTCAGGGAACTTCAGCTGCTTGCCCAGATCAACTGCCAGCTCCCAGTCGCGCGCCATTGCCAACAGGCCAGAGGAGGTGCCCCGGGCAGCTGGTGTTGACTTCTCCCCAGCTCTGACAAAGGCTGTAGTCTTCACTGGGCGAAGGCTCTTGCTCTGGCTAATTCCACAGCAGATAGAATCCGCTACAGCTTTTATGACCTGGTCATGCCGCCAGCGGTAACGCCCTTCGCCCCGGGGCTTTTGGACAGCAGCTCAGAATGTGTTCCAACATTCCTCTCCTCTGGCAGAGGGGGCATGCTGGTTTCTCCACCTTTCCCCAGGAGAATAGGTTGGATGGACTTGGCAACACGTCATAAACCGCCTGGATCAGGAATTTTATCCTGTAGGGTTCAGCCTTCCAAAGCTCAGTCCATGTGACTTTGCGCTCCACTGTTCGCTCCCGTCTTGTCCAGGCGCCCTGTTGCTGCATCCCAGCCATCTGGCAAGCTCGCTTCTCCTCAACTCCTGCACGCACCTCCTCCAGGATAAGGGGCCTCCTCTCTTTCCCTTCTGCCTTGTCGTAGCGAGGAGTTCTTCTGCTGCCCAGGCCAGCTCTCCCATGTGCCACTGAGCCCACCAACACCCTTTGCCGTAGCCTTCACTCTGCGTCGGCCATTGCCACGGCAGCCCTCCACTTCCGCCCTGTCCTGACCTCAATCCCAGCCTGGGCAACCTTTGGATCACTGGAATCCCGATACTGTAGGACCTCCCTGGACCGCGTCACCATGAACTCCTCGCTCAGGCTGCTCATGGGAAGCTTCAGCTGGTTGTTCTGCCCATATAGTGCGATGCTGCTCAGGCTTCGAGGCAGTCCCAGCCACCTGCGCAGAAACCTGCTAATCCTCATCTCAAAGCCTTTGTTGAAATGGGGACTTCATACACGCTTTTCAAGTATGCTTTTTAACTTGCCCCGTAAATGAGTAATGGTTGTCTATTGGCAGAAAAAGTTAAACACGGTTTTGGCAATACAGATTGTTTGAGTTATTAACGCTACGGACAGCACTTCTGATATGCAAACAACAGAGCTACGTTTTGAAATCGCCCGGAATTCTCCTTTAAGCCTAATTGCTCCACTAAGGTGGTGTCAATCTTGAAAAATGGCCACCATCTTGAAATTTCAAGTAGCTGTGGGTGGCTTATTGTCTAGTGACCATCAGAGACAGCTCATGGCAATGTGCATGCTTGTATCACCAACTAAATCATTTCTTAAGCCTAATTGCTCCACTAAGGTGGTGGCAATCTTAAAAAATGGCCGCCATCTTAAAATTTCAAGTAGCTGAGGGTGGCTTATGGTCTAGTGACCATCAAAGACAGCTCAGGGCAATTTTCATGCTTGTATCACCAACTAAATGATTTCTTAAGCCTAATTGCTCCACCAAGGTGTTGGCCATCTAGAAATTTCAAGTGGCTCGGACAATTCTCTTGTCAAGTGACCCATGGAGACTGCTCATGCCAATGTTCATGCTTGTATCATAACTGAACGATTATATCACTTAGCCACTCCACTATATGCTTTTTTCTACCAAGAAAAATAAATTTGTTAGTGTTTTCTCTGACTGAAAACACCCCGAATGTGAGCATGAGAAAAGAACAGAGGATTGTAATTGTATGCTAGCATTGCTTCGCCGCTCATCTGTCACTGGAAGCGGGTCTGTGAACGCTAAACTAGTGCAGCAGCTAGATGGAGAGAAACAGTATTGGCGGGAGGTGCTCTAGCGGGATGGATGTGGCTGTCATAGAGTTTTTAAGTTAAATTAAATATAGTATTATCAAAAAACAAAAAAACAAGGTGCTTTTTTTACATTTGATATTTACATTTAGGGCATTTGGCAGACACTTTTTTCCAATGCGACTTACGTGTAGTACCTTTGTCAATATTTGGACAGGTCATACACCAGCAATTGTAATTTGTAAGCAACCAATATTATACCAGAACACTTACAGCACCTTGTAATGTGTCTACTACCATTCAATCATCAAACAAAGTGCCTAGTGGCCTTGAATAATAAAGTGCTAAATGCATAAGTGCAGAATATTTTAATATAAAGTAGAAAGATTAGAAAGAAGAGTAAAAAAACATTTGGGGAAGAAATTGAGTTAAGATTTTTCCAGGTTTTTGACAAGCTGACCTATACTGTTTGCATCCTTTTCCTCACAGAAAGAGGGAGAGAGAATGATACATCATTCATAATGGTGGTCTTAATGTTTTGGCTGTTGATGGGTGGGTACTTCCTTTCCTCTCTCTGTTATACCATGATGATTGTGTTTTCCCTTAGTTTTTTGCGGAATGAAATGTGCAAGCTAGATGGCTCAGTGTTTAGAGAGTCAGATGCCCCAAAATTTATATTAATTGATTGAGAAATCATGGCAAACAAAGAGGAAAACCGAAAAAAGCTACTTCACTCAATGTGAAGTAGAAAATATTTTTGGCGAGGTGGAAAAGAGGAGAAAAATGTAGTTCAAAGGGCACAGTGTGCCTATTACCAATGCCAAAAAGGTGCTGGAGTGGCAAATATATACAAAAATAAAAAGTGGTCAGATCAGTCGATGTCAAAGCATCTAGCGCTTCATCGCGAAAATATGTCTGCCACGGGTGGGGGAAAATTAGTTACATTACAGCAACATGTCTGCATCACAAATTATTTTGACAAATTTTTTTGGGATTATTGAAAGCATGTTCATTCTCATTTGTTGCCCTTATGGCAACATGAGTGCAGTCAATAGCACCGATTACATTTGGGAAACTGGACATTGCTGCAAAATGTGCTTTTTTGTTTGCCTGTTCACCCGTCGTGTATGGAAACTTCATGTAATTATGCGTCAAGCCTATTTTTGCAAATATGTGCAATATGTCTTCATTTGCATTTACGTTACAATCTTGTTTTATTTTGTTTGTTTTTCTCTGCAGGCTGTTAATTGTAAGTATGGCTTTGAAACATCTTCATATTACTAATGAGAGGCAGTATTTAAATTTTGTTTACACAATGCTCTGCAGTTTCAGACAGATCTACAGTAGCCTACGTGTTTCATCCATCTGCCGGTGGTGTCACCATTCTCATTTCACCCCTTTTTGTGCGTACGCCTGGGTCAGAGTTGCCGTGAAGGACTGCACATTTTTTCCCGTCAAGTTCACTTTTTATAAATCCCAATTATTGCGTAGAGAGCTGCGTACGTCTTCTTTTGTGCATACGCCACGTTTATAAATGAGGCCCCAGGTCTCGTTGGATGCCGTTGTTGTATATAAAATATATTTTTTTAACTTGAAAACAATACCTCTTTCCGGGGTTTACCCAATGCAGTTGTTCTAACAGTGTACACTTGTTAAATTAGCACTCCTCTCTGGGCTTTTCATCTAATTTTTTTGTGAGATGGTACAGAGATAGTCAGGGTCTACTTACAAAAAATCTCTGGATGAGAGTGCTAATATTTTGGAGCGTGGTATTGTACGTCAGAATTGTATGACAGGACTTGAAAAAGACAAAAACATTCATTCATGAACTTAACATGATGTTTGTATGTTCATAGATCAAAATTCACTCCTACGTTTCATGTTTTACACTTGGTTTTACTTTGTTTCTAACCAATATATTTTTTGACAGGAATAGGTGTAAACTTGTAACAAACAAAATGTTTTAATATTTATTATCAATTAATTAACTTTTCAACTTATGTTTTGTTTTCATAGAAAGGAGCGGTACTGATATTGGGAGTAACCCGGCCAAGGTTTGTATGTTTGAACCCTTTCCAGAAATGTTGAATGTCACATTAAGGCTGTATGCTATTGTGTTAACATTAGGTTTTTGCTAATTTCCCTTATAAAAGAACATGTTAGTCCTAATAGGCTGTGAATATTTTTGTATCATATGTTCTCTTTCTCTAAATGGCATAATACCAAAGGTTTCCCTACATTTTCCCTGGTCATAGTTTAACCAAGTAAACATGCCTTCTCCCCAGAGTTGCTTATCTGAGCATTATTTTCTGCTTTGATTTAAGCAGGCCAAGTCAGCAGGGAAATAGTGCCCACATGAATGGGGAAGTCACAGGATGAGGATATCAGGTCACCATGTGATTGTCATTTATCATTTTCTATAGTATGGGAGGAAACATACTGGTTGTAAAGACTAAGCTGGTGAATGTTTTTGCAACAAAATTCTCCCCAGATGTAAATACGGAAACATTGGCTAGTTACTTGAAAGATAAACTACATTGTGATGTAACATGCCAAAAGATAGAAAGTGCCCAAAGACGGTATAATTCCTTCAAAATAATTTCAGAATGCAATGAGGTGAGCGAAATGTATGAGCCAAAGCTGTGTAGAATTAAAACGAGTGCTCATCATTTGGAAGAGACAAATCAGAGCAAACGGGTTTTGCTTATAGCTCGGGCCGGCTCTGGCCAGAGGGCATTTTGCAGCGTTTCACTGAAGTGCGCAAAACATTGGATAAAAGAAATGTAACTGCAAAAATGAATGATGACGTGTCTGAGGCTTGAGCAATTGCTGCAGTGAAGACTGGACTATGATCTGATCATGAGATTTGTGTCATATAAGTCGCGTGGATTACGCCTTGGACAGGGGGCTGAGGACAAATCGCCGAGTATTGTTATTGACAAGCTATTAGAGAGTGCTGACATTTTATATATGCAAGAGACTGCTACCCAAACAAGATCTAGATAAACTTAACTCTGTGCATAATAACTTCTATGGCGCAGGGGAGTTGACAACAGATCTAAGTATGGAAATAGTGAATGGCAGTACACCTGGAGGGGTGGCCATCTTATGGCATAGGAAAATTGACCCACTGATCGATGTGGGACGATTGGCGGTGGACTGGGCCACAGCAATAAAAGTTGTACATGATGAAAATGTCTTTATTATTTTAAATGTTTACACGCCATATGAATGCTACCAAAATGAAAATGAATATCTAAGTAGGCTAGCCTTCATCAGCTCATTTAATAAAGGGAGTGAAAATACTTGCATTTTTGTGATGGGTGGTATGCCGATATGTCAGATGTTATCTCTCTATTCGCCAAACACCTTAATCAATTCTGTCTAAACAGTAAGTTAGTTCTATCAAGTAAAATGTTGTTACCAGTTGACAGTTATACATACACATATATCATTGAAGCATAGCTTACAACATCTTGGCTAGACCACTGTATATGTACAGCTGTTGCTCATGATTGCTTGGAAGTTGAGATTCTGTATGATTTAGCCACAGCAGATCACATAACTATCTCCATAATAATAAATCTTGACAATCTACCTGAGCTGACTAGCTATGATAATGATGAGAATATTGACCAAGCTGAAACTGAAGCTATTTTGTGTGGCAACTTTAATTGTAAGAGTCACAAACATCAGAGTGATATAGTTATTACGTATGAAAAAAATTGTGAATTCATTGTGCATCTGGGCTGGCAAATTGACACAAATGAGGAAGTGCCTTAAATCTGCATTTTATCTGAATTCCAGCTGGGGGCGATACGTCTGGTTGCAAAAGAGCTTGGTTGCTGTAATAGTCTATGAGATTGAGAGACATAATATACTTGATTTATTACGTCAGTAAACATTTTCATAATGAGTATATGGTCTCAATCGCTATATTTAAGCCTTCTGCAATTTATCATTATGTTCATTTTTTGAATTATAGTCTTGTTGATTTTAAAATCAGCGATAAAGCAAAGGGTCGTTTAGGGAGGGGTTATGGCGTTCGGTTGTATGACAAGACACTCAAAAGAGTTGGCATTTTACTTTTTTCCGGTAAGTAACGTTACATTTTGTTTTACATTATGTTTTAATACATTTTTTTGTTAGCATCCCAATTAATATCTGTTAGCTAGCTAGATTACTCCTCCCTCTGTTCTAAAATTGTCACATCCGCAACCAAGATGTCTGCCCTCGTAACGGCAAATTCGATGACCCAAAACAGATCTTAACAAACCGAGATGGTCTTGTTTCTAAATTCAAATACTGGTTGTCTGTCCATAGACAACACAATCCAATTAATCTCTTTATTGGGCAAATTTCACATTCATAAATCCAGAATAATCCATTCAAAGACTAATGTACAATTCTTCTTCTTTAATCTTAAAACTTTGTGTTTCTTTGGCAAATCTGGAAAATAAAAAAGCCATGAAACGTCTTAGATAGAATGATTATCAACATACAATAACAACTGTAAATTGTACCATTGTGTATACATTTGCTTTTCTATTATTACTACACCCTGTACAGTTCATTGTAACCTTTGTAAACTCTATTTGTTTAACTTCTTCACAATTTAGAATAATATTGTGAAATGTCTGTATAAATATTTGAATGATTTCATTTATTCTCTCAACCTGTGTACAATGTATACTATGTTTGTATTGTTGAAAGGACAATAAAAAAATAAAAAAACATATTAACAAACCAATGGGTGACGTCACAAATTGGCTCCATCCAGTAATATACAATATGCCGTAATGGCAAATTCGATGACCCAAATCAGCTATTCACAAACCAATGGGGGACATCACACATGGCTCCATCCAGTAATTATACAATATATGATCTGTACCGGTTTTAATTATTGTGTATAGCTATTTGTATGTATGTATGTATGTATGTATGTATGTATGTATGTATGTATGTATGTATGTATGTATGTATGTATGTATGTATGTATGTATGTATGTATGTATGTATGTATGTATGTATGTATGTATGTATGTATGTATGTATGTATCTATCTATGTATCTATCTATGTATCTATCTATGTATCTATGTATCTATGTATCTATGTATCTATGTATGTTTTCTATGTTCCCTTTATGTAATATATGGAAGTCAGTAAGTACTGTGTATTTATTTTTGTGTGTATGTGTTTACGCCTTGTGTAATATGTGCACTTTTCTATTTGGACCTCGACTCTGTAAATACAGTTAAATATAGTTTACAGTAAAGTAATTGGACTCATGTTTAGCCAATGCGTGTTTGGTAGGTAACATGATATCAGTACATTGTCCACATTAGGAAGTGAAAGTGGGGTATACATTGTTTTTACATACAGTATGCATGTCTTATCGAATGTCGCTAAATAAATTCCGCGTGGATTCACAGGCTCTCCAATTATGGGAGGAGCGTTTGAAGGAATACTGACAATAAGAGTCATGCCGTCTAAAATGTTACCTTAAATTTGCGGCTGTTTGGTCAATATTGCCGCTATCGGGTATACCCCCGAAAAAACTTTTGCTGAGTTCTCGAAAGTTTAAGAGTAAAGTTTAAGTGTACGTGACAGAACGTAGAAGCCGCAATCAGTTCACCAAGGCATTTGGACAGTTTCAGTCTTTATACCAATACTGATTCAGGATTATCCAATGATTGAGGTATCGATCCCGTCACTGGAGAAAGAGGTAGACGATTCGGGGAAGTTAAGAAAGGTAAGATGAGAAATGAGAATATCCTAATTGTGTCCAATGTAACTTCTAAAAAAACAATATATATCTTTGCGGTACATGGTTAAACGGAAACTTGAATTAATTTCCGCGACGCACCGTGGATATTTCTCCGGTCTATTTGCCATACCAACGGCTCTTGCGTATGTGCATCATGCGATATGTGTTTACACCATATCTGTATTACACTCTTTTAGTTTTGAAAATGTATTTTGTGTAATCCATTATAAACCCAGTCAAAAATAAGACTTAAAAAGAGAAGTCTGGTTGCAGTTTTAAAGGAAGCTATAAGCACAATATCATTACTAGAGGAGTCACAGTCCTAAGTTGCTGCAAGCTGAAGAGTGACCAGCAACGTATGGGTAATGAATAATTGTGCAGCAAGAGAAGACAGGCTTCAAATGCCAAACCTCACTGCCGACTTCGGGCTGCAAGACCCACGGAAACCACTTTTGTAGACAATAATCTGCACGAACTTCAGAAATTAATGTAAACCTACACAGCAGGATAGTGCATCCAAACAAGCCTTATGGGTGTTTTTTAGTATTCCAAAAATACTCTGCTAATGGATCTGAACTTTGAACATTAAGTATAGTATTTTTGTGTGTATAAATGTCTATGGTTTACAACAGTAAGTGTATACATTTTTTATAGGAGGCCCCAGCAAGAAATCAAACCTCAGACCAGGTTAATGAGTATATCATATATTGTTTATTATATATTGTTAATTTGACCTGTCTTTGATTTTATATGTCGTTGAGATTTCTCTACATCCCTGCTCATTTGTCAGTAGTATGTGATTCAAAAATAGACATGTCAGAGCATGCATCAAAACATGAGAATGGTATCACATTACACATCCTAGGACAGCTGGCTATGTTGCCTGTGTCCATGATCAATAAAGAACTGATGGAATGTATTTTTGACAGAAACATTCTGTTTCACAGTTACTCCTCTGCCATGCACCATAGACCTTTTTAAATATACTGTGTCGACCTTCACAGAATTGTAATTTTCAGGCTTAGCTATTTCACCTTCACTTCGTCCAATCCTTTCCAGGTGAAAACTACTGTTACATAGTTGCTAAAAGTGATTGTCCTGAAGGTATACTGATAAAATAAATTATCTGGAGCCAGTTTTAAACACACAGAGGTTAACATGCCTACAGACATAAACTGAACTGTGCTAGGTTAGACATTTTCTATTTATATACAGTATTAAGTTTCATATACAATATCAAGTATCATGTTATTTGTCAGATATATGTGACCCACACAAGTTGAAATGTCTATGCGTATAGTCATTGTCTATTCAAACGTGTCATGCATTTGCAGGCCAGGGCCGAAAACCCTGGCTTGGCTGGGCTCAGTGTGAAATGAGTATTAAGTTATCTTACTTGTCTGTTAAGTGTCGGATTTGATGTGCAACAAGTTCCCCTAGAACTCTCTGCAGTGTAATATAAGGAGGGGAGGTTCTCTATGCCAGGATTTGCTGGTGGAAATATCGAACCCTCTCGACACAACCACAACAATGACAGCTCTGTAGTGGAGGGATTCTGGAGATGGTGAGAAAGAGCTGAAAGTATTTCTCTATTGGTTCACTCCATTGAATAGCATTCCCTTCTTGAACACGCTCTTGTTTTTTCTTTCCATTGAAACCTTCAATAAATAGTAGAAGAACAGCTTGACTTGACTTTGTAAGAAGGATGATTGTTGGGGCACGTTTAGGGCTGGGCACCGAACATCGATACTTTTATGGCACCGACCGAAATACTCCAATACTATCGAGTATCGAAAAATTATTTATCTTTCGATGCCAAATTTCGGTGCCAAAAGCGTCTGTGAGCCAATAATGATGTAGCATATTTGCGTGTAACAACATAGTCACCTGCGATTGGCTGTCTAACGCATCTTAAAACACGTCATGTGAACGAAACAGACACCACCATCACGCAGAGGATTTCTGAAGATACTCGCAGTCGTATACCGTTTATAATGTTACTCTTTGACCAGGCAACATATTTGTTTTACCGACGTAACGATAAGGTTACACA
>JACXGM010025553.1:0-15257 GCA_016801145.1 Umbra pygmaea | reverse complement strand
GCGGTTTTGAGTAATGAAACAGGCTGGGAGTTTTTAAAAGCCTCAGGAATCTTTTGCAGGTGTTTAGAGTTAATTAGTTGATTCAGATGATTAGGTTAATAGCTTGTTTAGAGACCCTTTTCATGATATGCTAATTCTTTGAGATAGGAATTTTGGGTTTTCATGAGCTGTATGCCAAAATCATCAGTATTAAAACAATTAATGACCTGAAATACTTCAGTTGGTGTGCAATGAATCTAAAATATATGAAAGTTTAATTTTTATCATTACATTATGGAAAATAATGAACTTTATCACAATATGCTAATTCCTTGAGAAGGACCTGTATATAAAAATAAATAAATACAGAAATAAATGATCACAGAAAAATATAAATAGGGAAATAATATTGATGAAAAAATGTATAATTTTATGTATAAATATTTTTATTAATGCACATATATGTTTATTTTTTTATTTTTTATTTTTTTATTATTTTAGCTGACTTGGTCCTCCATACCTACCAGGTTTCAAAATTAGCACCATTTATTTACCAGCCAAATTCCAGCTGCAGCCCAAATGCTGGTAAAATATTCAGGTGTCTGGTAGATTTGCTTCACTCACCAGCCAGAAAATCCATAGTAATCTATTGAGTGGCTGGTAAAATTTGAACATTCAGTAGCCATTTGGCTGGTGGATGAAAAAGTAAATTTTGAACATTGGGCACTACTCCAAAAAAATCCAAAAACAGAAAAGAGAGAAAATACACAGCAGTAAAATAAATAAATAAAATCCCTTTAACTACATATCGCTACTTCTTCCGGTTTGCATTGACGTCATATTTAAGCGCCTATGTACGTGCGTGTTGCAATTTTATTTCACATGCTGCTTGGATGAAATAAAATAGTAACTTCTTTAAATATAAGAATTTAGTTTGATTAATGTATTTCTAACATGGATAAGGGGAAACGACCGAATGTGTCTCATAAGAAAAATGTTGTGAATAATGACAAAACCGACGCAAATGATCCTGTTAAGGATTTCGAGCGATGGAAGAAGAAATTCGGCAAGAAGAACACACGAGTGAAACAAATGAAAGGACAGAATCACAAACCCGATTGGAAAGCGGAGAAAGAAAGTATTGAACGGCTTGTTAGTAAATATAATGAGGTAAACAGTCTTTATGCGAGCTAGAACTGATTTTAGGAGGGAATAAGTCCGATGTTTTATAAGCTAGACGCAGTTCCGATGTTAGTTGTTAGCTAGTTATTTAGCTAACACTTTATCACGTTTTCTGTCAAATCCCTCCCGTCCCAACAGTAAATACTATTCGTTTCACAAATGTGCCCTGTTAACACAACCAGAAATTACACATACAGCTCTAGAAAAAGAGACCACTACAAGTCGGTGCCTGGTTTTATTATTGATAGGTATGTGTTTGAGTAAAATGAACATTTGTTTTATTCCATAAACTACTGACAACATTTCTCTCAAGTTCCCAATAAAACTATTTTCATACTAGCCAAAATGTAAACACAATGCAGTGTTGTCAGACCTCGAATAATGCAAAGAAAATAATATAATTTTTTTAACAACACAATACTAATGTGTTAACTTACAAAGAGTTCAGAAAACAATATTTTGTGGCATAATAATAATTGTATAATAGTAATTAGCTTTCATGTATGCTCTCTACTACTTCTCCATCTTTCAAAATGATTATGGGGGACTTTATGCCACTCCTGGTGTCTTTGAAAAAAGGGTGGAATCAACCTAATGCTCACTGTATCTCTCTGCCACAAAAGCCAGAACTGAACCGTTTTCCTCACTCAAACCTTTCCTTTTCAACTTTTTTGGCATGGTCAATAGTTCTAGTTTATTATTACCATTACTTTTGAGGAACTACTAGCACTGATTTTTTCATCCAGCTGGTCATATTGCAAGAGGATAGTGAGGACCATACTTCATAAAATATTATGGAATCACTGCCATACATGTAGAGATGCTGAGTTAAGAATGATTGGCAGTGGTCTCTTGTTTCCATAGCTGTATATATAAAATGAATGCAAAACATACAAATTCAGTTATAAATAAACACATTCATCACTACAAATCCTTAGCTAGTACAACAATTTGACAATGATTAGCTAGTATCATTTCATCACCATCTTATAATCTTCATACTCTTTTCTTCTAGATCAATGCAAAGGATGTTTTGAAATTCTCAGATTTCCCACTCTCAAATAATACCCTAAGAGGTAAAGATCAATTAAATTAATTAATTTGACTGTGAAAGTACTTTCAGTGTGAACCAGCATTGCTAAGCATCTTATGGCATTTGAAATGTCTTGACACTGACAATTTCTTTGGGTTACCCCAGGTCTAATGAAATCACAGTATCGGCAGCCCACAGAAATACAGAAACAAACCATTGGCTTTGCATTACAAGGTAAAGATGTTTTGGGTGCTGCCAAGACCGGCTCTGGAAAAACATTGGCCTTTCTCATCCCTGTGAGTATTGTGTATGTGCAATATTGAAAATTCCTTTTTGAAGGCAGATGGATCTAGTCATCATGTGCATCCATCCCTTGAGGATTTGTCGGTGTGTTACTGCTGTTTATATGTGTTGTTGTCATTTCCAGATATTGGAGTGTTTGTATCGTCAGCAGTGGTCGTCACTGGATGGCCTGGGGGCTCTGGTCATCTCCCCCACACGAGAGCTGGCCTATCAGACCTATGAGGTGCTACGCAAAGTAGGAATGAACCATGAGTTCTCTGCTGGCCTGGTCATTGGTGGAAAGGTATCTATTTTACTTTCTTAAGTGCTGGTTTTGGCATACAATTCCATGAATTATTCAGGCATGTATGCACAGGGGTGGCCTGGGTTGGCAGGGTCCACACTTGAGAGCCTGGCAAACCCAGATTAAGCAGGATTTTTGGTATATAGTTGTAGATCATTGTATAATAGAACAAACATACAATAGGACATCCGTTCTTACAGGCCCACTGAATAATTTGACTGGCAAAATATGTGCGTGGAGTGGAATTTGGCTTGAGCGCAGAGCTGGTGAGAGTGGCATCTACTTTTACCACTCCAAGTTCACTGTGGTGCAACTCAGCTGTGAGTTCTGATTAATGCTCTTCCCAACATTTTGTATGTCATCACCTTTCTTTAGGTTAAGGCATACACTATGCTGTCGAAATGTTGAGTGCTTCTTCTTTGCCTAGTAGATAAACGCCCAAAATGTTGCACAAGAACTGGTCTGTGAGCAAATGGAATTTCCGATTGCTCTGCTTAAATAATCAGCTTTCTACGGACTAGTAGTTAACATTGTAACTAATGCCTCTTTTCCACTGTAGGGCTGTGCCATACCACCAATATCACGGTTAGGTTTGTGTTCCCGTCTACCCCAAGCCCGCTTGAGACCAAGCAGCTTCAAGCTATATCAGAGAAAAATACAGTTCAAGTTTAGTCTTTTAGCAGACGTTCTTATCCAGAGTGATTTATAGTGAATACAGGGACATCCACCTGGACCAACTTGGAGTAATGTGCATTGCTCATGGACACAACGACATTTGGCTCAGTTGGGAATCGAGCCGGCAACCTTCCAACTAAAAGTCTGACTCCCTAACCACTGAGCCATCTGACCCCCACAAACATAGTACTTGCCCAGAACAAAGCAGGAGGGTGGGTGTGGTTATAAACAGAGAAATTCAACAAGATCTCCTGAGTGTTTTGTCAACAGGATTCAAGGCGAGCCCTTGAATAATGGTTTCTTTCTTGCAACCCTAACATCAAATCTAGACTTTAACAGTGCTACAGGCGTTTATGGCCAAGAATCTTCAGAGTTGTCATTAATCAGAGAGGCTGCCAATAGGCCAATCTCCCTCGTGCTTGTCCATCCAGTATGGAGGAACTGCCTGATCTACAGAGGGTCGTAGTGGTGCCTTCCACTTCTTTCAGAATTCACAAACTAAATCTCTATCCTGGAGAATGGTGTACGGTATTTTACAGTTAGTAAAAAAAACTTAAAGTATAACCCAAGGGACTGACAACCAAATATAACATATTTCTTTGGTATTTATATTTCTACGTAGTATGTACTCGCCACAAAATGTACCTGAACTTCATATCCTATTTCCAATCTACCACCTGTACCATAGTAACATAATGTACACTGCTCCAAAAAAATTATGGAACACACAATCGTCACAGTATATAACACCAAGTTGTCCCAATGTGTGGGAGAAGTTCGGAGAGAATATGGAGAAGGACTTTCGGTCGGCACCAAGGTGCTTCTGGAAAACCAATTGGGGGAGAACACCAGAATTGGCAGGTCCGTCATTAACGCACCGTTCTCGTCACAGATGAGAGGAGGTTCAACATGAGCACATATGACAGCCGTAAATATGGTGAAAGCTATAATGCCTGCAACATCATCCAGCATGACTAGTTTGGCAATGGGTCAGTGATTGTCTGGGGAGTGTTTGGAGGGTCGCACAGACCTCCACGTGTTAGCTTACTGGCCATTGTTGGGACTGGGAGTGCATACAGGCATGTGTGGGCCATATACCCTCCTGAGTCACATTATAAGTTGTGTGATGAAATTCTTGGAGTTGGGACAGCCTGTGATTTGAAGAGTTTACTTAGATTTTTGGTGTCAGTTTGAATCAATCACTCAATATGTTTGTGATTTTGGTTTCCATTTACCATATTTACGTAATTTTGTTCTCAATGAGTTACACAATTACACAGTACAGTAAAGATTTGAATCTTGCATGTTTCGTTCATTGAGACCTGATATGTGATTTGAGTGTACCCTTAATATTTTTCGAGCAGTGCATAAGGATTTATATAAATGTTCTTAGTAGTACTGCAACATCAAACGTATTCTAAACTGCACCGTACAGTACAGGGTGCTGTTCATGGTTTGCACATGAACCTGAATTCATAACCATTTATTCATTCATAATTTAATGTTTTATCTACTGTATTTTTAATGCTTCTTCAAAACATCAGAAAATATGTATTCTACTGTGAGTTAGGTGTATTGTTATACCACTAGTACCTTTTAAGCGTTTTAAAGGTGATTCTGATGACAGCATAATTATATTTCTAATCAACACATTGCTGTCCACCGTACCACACCACTCATATATCAACATAATCATTTTTGTAACTTTAATAAAGAACTAACAAAAATGTATTTGGCATGTACAATTTGTCAAATAGCATGATCTTCGCTTTAAAATTTGATCATTAAAAATTATTTCTGATGGCATAGGAGTTTTATGTTTGCACTTTGAAATCCATTGCATATCTCCTTGTGTTTTTTTTAAATTGGAATTGTTTCTGCTCATTAGTGGCCATGGTGCAATCAATGTAATATGTTTTCTTAATTGTTTTGCAGGATCTGAAATCTGAAATGGAGAATATCCTCCGCACCAACATCATTATCTGCACGCCAGGACGCTTGCTCCAGCACATGGACGAGACTGTTGCATTCCACGCCTCTGATTTGCAAATATTAGGTACGGAGTTAAACCTGAGCTAATACACCATTATAGCATTGATCTGCAAATGTTAGGTACCTACAACGTAAAAAATGTTTTTTCTCTAGGTCTAGAGAACTCTCAAACACATTTTTACTTTTACTATCTTGGATGGTAGTCAAATTGAACAGGTCTCTGCAAATAAATACTTAGGGGTATGGTTAGATTATAATACTTCCATTATCAAGCTTAAAAGTATAATGTAAAGTTTTAAGGATGTACTTTGGTGTTATTGGAGCCTTTATGTGTGTTGTTTGCCTCACCGTTTAAAACGGGTGTTGTTAATTTAGTTAAAAATAATATACACAACAGGACTCTACCCTGGCCTTTTTTACAAGGTGCATGTGTGTCAATCTTGGCACTAGTTATGGGCCAATACCACTTTTTATGGAATGAGTATAAGTACAAAAAAAGTATTTCATTTTTGTTACTTGCCGATACGAGAACCGATACAATTACCGGTACTTTTAATAACTATGCCAAATGCCACATTTATCAAGCTCAAATCTGCTATTAGATGTTGATCAGCCAATTCAAATATAGAAAAGTAAATGTTCCTACATATCCAGAAGAACACTATTTTCATTGCAGGTCAAGAATGTGTAATATTTATTGCAAATGTCAATAGTTTACATCTCCTTCCCTAATTAGCTAAAATTTGCACTAAGCATTTTAGATGTTTTTTTTAAGATGAGAATGTCTGTTTGAAGTGACTTTCTCCAAACTTCAAAATAATGACTTAATCATATAATTTTCTGTTAAGGTATTTTGTTTTATCATAATCGGTACACAATTATAGCTGTACTTTCACTGTATTCTATTGAACAAAATATAAATAGGTTACAGCCTACATCGTATTTCTTTTAAATTATATTTCTTAACGTTAGTATGTCAGAATTTTCACTATTTTGTTCACCCAGAAGTGTTAATTCATGTGACGCTACAGTATGCAGTGACTAGCCTAATTAATTGCAGCCTTCGTTCGGTCATGTACTTCAATGTGCACATTTTCTTGAGGATTCTAATATATGCACCTATAATTTTGCAAATATTAGGCTACATGAAAATAGCGATGGGAAAAAGGATTTCGTATTTCGCCGTTTGAACTCTACTGGAGAATTGCTATGAGGAAAATAGAGTTGTGATTCAGGTCCCTATTTTAACGATCTAAGCGCATGGCGTAAAAGCGCTTTGGGCGTGTCCACATCCACTTTTGCTAGTTTGACAGTGGATAAACGGCTGCGTTGGTCTTAAACCAGCAAAGACACTTGCGTTCGGGCTTTGCACTGCGTTGCGCCTGGTGCAAGATAGGGCCCTCATTGTTTTTCAATAATAAGAATGCGTGGCTCCGTCTTTGGAATGATTATGCATTTTAGGCAGTGATTTTGTGTGCAACAAATCACCTCATATTGCAGGGAAGCATTATCCCATTTAAATTGCTTTTCTTTCTTTTTTTAAATAGCAATAAATACAGTTGTACAGTTTTATAAGCTGGTCTCTGAAAGAGGAAGTAGACTGTCATTATCATCAATATGAAATGTATGCAAAGTGCTGGAATACAGCTACATTTCCATTGAAACATTTACGTGAATCAGATTTACCAGTTCGTTGGTATTGTTCCAATCATTACATGGTTGAGCAATACAACCGTTTCCTATCTATATACTATGTTGTACAGTAGGCTACTATTCCCGTCATATAATTATGTGTATATAGCTCGCTCTGTCACGCCTTTGTCAGTCATTGTAAATGTATGTTTCAAGGTTTGGTTTAATTCTAAATCTAGCTTCATGAGTTTTGGTGTATTTATTTTGTGCTCTTTCGCACTGCATTCCGTCCGTTGTTTGAAACATTAATTCAAATCCTGGCTTTTGCACCTGCCAACTGCATTCTTACAGCTATATCTGACAGGTATTCATTTGCAGCATTTTAATGTGCGTTTAAGACGGTGCAGGTAAGACCTTCCTGCCAATTCACCCCTCGTAGCACATAGAATAAATGCACATTTCATGGATAAAAGAAGACAATTACATTGTCTAAGATGTTTTGGACCTGTCCATTCGATTATTTGTAGACATCGCACAGCCGTAATACCTTGTAGGTTCTATTTCATGTGACCAGCTTACAAACTCTGTAAATATTTCTATTTCTCTATTTTTAAAATCTGAAAAGCGATGTACATGGGATAATGAATAAATACACCAGTGTGTTTTTACTCAAAAAAAGCATGGCCTAAAATGCATAATTTATATCAAAATATTATTTAATAGAGAGAAATTTAAAGAGAAATGAGTTATGTTTTCATTATGATTATGCAACATTTATCCTAACTTTGTTAATCTTGATGTTTGTTTTGTGCGTAGCCTTAATTGCCACTTCTTGTGCTCCTCAAATATGTGCCTGGCCTATAATAATCAATTTGATATCCTCGTTAGCTAGATAAGTAGCATGACTGAATGTAGTTTGCTATACAACAATAAGCATATCATTGTTAACTTACAACAGCCCAGAGAGTTAATACTGAACTGACATTTCCTTAGTTTGACTTAAGTCCTCCCATCCAGAAATGTCAATCAAACCATCTTGAAAATGTTTGATTGTGCAGGCTGCGTGAATGCCTGCCCCCTGGGGAAAAGCCACTTGTAAATAGTAAATTATTATTAATGCTTTGTATCCTCTTTAAATGTTTTTATTAAAACAAAACGTGTCTGAAATGTATGCGAATCCAAAGAACGTAGAAATAATGGAGCAGTGCAGGTTAGGGGAGTGCTTCACAGCTGAGGTTTTAGCTCTTAGTGAAACAAGAGCTGCGATTGGCTCACTAAGTTCTGTTTGTTGCATTATGTTTTTTTGTAGTTCTTTGTGCACTTACCATCAGTGAAACAGAATAGCAGAAATACTACAACAAAAATAATATTTGTTTTGATGTATAAATCACTACTCGCTAACATGTACCTATTTGAATATAGCCATTCACGAACATATATTTTTAATCACATATGCAAGTAAAACTGTGGCACTGTAGAGCCCTACACAACTTTACATGGTTTTCAGTTTCAGATTAAGAATACTGCTTTGGGACACAATTCTTTTCATTTATTCCTTTATATTAACATTGCTTTAGTAGCACTTTCTGCTTTAATTTTAGTCAGACCATTGTGTAATATCCCTCTATATACATTTTATTTTGAGAGATATGAGGTATTCATTCTTAACTGAAGGACTGAGTTGTAAAGGAGACTCATGTTATGTTTTCATACATTCTCTTCATATGTTCCAGTTTTGGATGAAGCAGATCGTATTCTGGATATGGGTTTTTCTGAAACTATCAATGCCATAGTGGAAAACCTCCCGACTACCCGGCAGACGCTTCTGTTCTCAGCCACACAGACCAAATCAGTGAAAGACCTGGCTCGTCTCAGCCTCAAAGACCCTGAGTATGTCTGGGTGCACGAGAATGCCAAGTTCAGGTAGGAGTACTTCTGAGATGGGTCTGGACAAACTGGCTCTGATACACCTGCAACTACAGGCTGTGTCTTGTGCAAAACACAACTGCTTCCCTCTTGCTCTTGCTTCCATAGTCGACCCTTCTGCATTACTTGGATGAGAAACAAACAGTAGTAATTTGTTTGATATTAACACTCTACAGAGCTGTCTGTTCCTATGTTTGTTTGATTTAGTCATCTAGCTCTAAGATGATACTTTTGACAACTCTCCTTTTTCACGAAGGAAACAACGACACCAGTGGGTAGTGACGACGTGTTTGAGAGCATGTTACAATCATTACAAATTTTATACATTTTCTAATATTATATAATACGATATATATAATAGTCAATGAGTGTTTGTCTGTAGCTTCTTTGGCTTGTTTAATATCAATGCTGCTGTCCTGGCTTCTTCAGTGTTAAAGCTAATTGTGTTCATACCGCTCTATGGCTTGGAATCAAACCAATGGGGGGGTAGTAGGCTTTTTTGGCTTTTAAAGGCAAGTCCCGATTGAGTTGACACCTGCAGCAATTTCTGCGAATGCGAACATCTTTGAAATATTGCCTTGAAAAGCTGCAATGCTTATAATCTACTTTCTGATTGAATCCAGGCCTGCATTATTAGTACCGGCTGTTGCGGCGGAACAGGGCATGCAGGTTTCACTGAATCAGCCTTATCAAGGTTTCTCAGGCACTCTGAAACTGCATTGTATCTGACCTATCCGAAGCTGGAGAAATAAACAGACAGGTTAACAACAGACAGGTCTTTAAATAGCCTGCTATTCCAAATCCTTTTAATCATTTCAGATTTAGCTTTGTCCCGCCTGGTCCCGGGTAGTTGTGGCTGGCGTTTGCACTTCCTATTGGCTCATTGCAAGTGTCCAGTTCATCATCCGCTTACTGACATGTTTAGTGTTCATTAGTTTTTTAGCCAATCAGATGAAGTATAGGAGAACCTGACCTGAAGGACAGTAGTCACAGCTTGTGTCCATGTCCATGCAGCACGCCGGCCACTCTGGAGCAGAACTACGTTGTGTGTGAGCTGCACCACAAGGTCAACATGCTGTTCTCCTTCATCAGGAGCCACCTGCAGAAGAAAGTCATTGTCTTCTTTGCCTGCTGCAAAGAGGTGAGCCTGTTTTAAAGCAAACCCTTCTGTTGTCTTGTAGCTACTGATGGTGTCGGACTCTTGAGCTGCTAACACCAAGACTCTGTCCATGTTTAGGTACAATATCTGTACCGGGTGTTCTGCCGCCTGCGTCCAGGAACGTCCCTCCTCGCTCTGCATGGGAAGCAACAGCAGATGAAAAGGGTGGAGGTCTACAATGACTTCATCAAGAAGAAAAATGCTGTCCTTTTTGCTACAGACATTGCAGCCAGAGGCCTAGGTACCTCGAGACCAGCAGTATACTACACAGAGCTGGAACCCAGATCAAAGAAATAAATAAATACAGTTTATATATTTTTAACTGCCCCGTGATACCTGACTTTTTTTTGTTCTCCTTCCTCCAGACTTCCCTGCAGTGAATTGGGTGTTACAGTTTGACTGTCCAGAAGATGCCAACACATACATCCACAGAGTGGGAAGAACTGCCAGGTAACCACTTTCTTGGCCTAGAGTCAGTGAAAACACCTTTTATGTATACAACAGATATATTGGAAAGGTTATATTGTGCATTCACAATGTTATATTCTTCTCCCTGTGCTTCATTTCCTCAAAACAAAAAACTGTGTTTTGCCTGCCATGTTTGAAGGCTTGATTGTTTTGTGCAGTGATGTAAATCACTGCTTTAAATATATAACATCATGTACCTTTTAGTCTTTCTACTCAAATGTACACACATTACATTATTATTGTAGTGTCCTCAATGAGGTGAACCTTTTATCTTTCCACATCTTACAACAGACCTGTACACTAGATGGCAGTGTTGTATTGTCTCCCTCTCACACAGGCATTAGTCACAACTGTTATCACAGACTGGGCTTCAATTGTGTTTCCCAGGTCTCTGTTGTATTATAGGAGGCAGATGCTGTCTGTTCTCTGTTAGCGTAATGCTCAGGGCAGACAATCAGAATGCTCTTTTTTTTTCATTGCAGGTATAAGGAGGGAGGAGAGGCACTGCTTGTGCTGCTGCCATCAGAGGAGAAGGGCATGGTGGCCCAACTCCAGGAAAAGAAAGTCCCCATCAACAGAATCCAGTGAGTTAATGTACCTCACACACACACACCACGAGATCTGGTGACCTTTCGTGGCCATTTGAGTACAGTAAACTCATTGTCGTGTTCAAGAAACCAGTATGAGGTTATGTGAGCTTTGTGACACGGCACATTATCTTGCCAGACGTAGCGATTAGAAGATGGGTACACTGTGGTCACAAAGGGATGGACATGGTCAGCAACAATACTCAGGTAGGCCGTGCCATTTAATGATTCTCAGGTGGTATTAAAGGGTCCAAAGTGTGCCAAGAAAATATCCCCCACACCATTACACCCCCACCACTGGCTTGAGCCGTTGATCGAAGACAGGATGGATCCATGCTTTCATGTTGTTTACGTCACATTCTGACCCTTACCATCTGAATGTCGCAGCAGAAATTGAGACTCATCAGACCAATCTTCTACTGTCCAATTTTGGTGGGAATTGTAGACTTGGTTTCCTGTTCTTAGCTGACAGGAGTGGTACCCGGTGTGGTCTTCTGCTGCCTTAACCCATTTGCTACAAGGTTTGATGTTGTGCGTTCAGAGTTACCTGGCATGGTAGATATTCCGACTTAACTATCCCGAATACCGGGCAGTGCTATGCCAATTTGTGTTGCCTTGTGCTGGAGGCCTGGGCAAAGTCAGAGATGCCATCGTCAGGCTTGAACAATGTTCAATTGGTTTTAACGAGTGTTTATTTGAGTTACTGTTGCCTTTCTATCAGCTCAAACCAGTCTGGCCATTCTCCTCTGACCTCTGCCATCAACAAGGCATTTTTGCCCAGAGAACTGCTGCTTACTGGATATTTTCTCTCTTTTGGACCGTTCTCTTTAAACCCTAGATATGGTTGTGCAGGAAAATCCCAGTAGATAAACATTTTCTGAAATACTCAAACCAGCCTGTCTGGCACCAACAACCATGCCACGTCACTTCAATCACCTTTCCTCCCCATCTTGACCATGTCTACATGCCTGAATGCATTGACTTGGTGCCACATGATTAGCTGATTAGATCTTTGAGTTAAGGAGCAGTTGAGCAGTTATACCTAATGAAGTGACCAGTGAGTGAATCAGTTACATTTGTGTTGTTTCTGGGAGGTCTCTAAGGGTTAGACACCTATATTCTTACATATTTGCATTATATCACAATTCAGTTTGTTAAGAAGTTAGTGAGCCTTAGATTAATTGAATCCGGTGTGCTTTGTGGTCATGGTTGTACTCTGTTGTCTTCCAGTTTCTATTGGAAATCAAAATGAAGAAGTTAGTGAGCCTTAGATTAATTGAATCCGGTGTGCTTTGTGGTCATGGTTGTACTCTGTTGTCTTCCAGTTTCTATTGGAAATCAAAATGAAGAAGTTAGTGAGCCTTAGATTAATTGAATCCGGTGTGCTTTGTGGTCATGGTTGTACTCTGTTGTCTTCCAGTTTCTATTGGAAATCACAATGAAGCAGGTTTTTCTGTTCAGAGCTCCATTCTGAGCAGATAAAAAGCCACCACCTGTTATGCAAGTTGGTACTTGTGATGTGTTTATTTGGATTTGCCCTAAACATAATGGTTTGCTTTGATGATAACCATTCTTTGCCACATTCTTACAGTATTTCTTCAGTTTCTTGTTGCAAACATGATGCATGTTTTGTAGCTAAAGGTATTTGGACAGTTGGCTAACTTATTCAGATGTTGTTGTTTTGCATCTTCAGTGCTTGTATGAGAGCTCTAGTAATGACTCTAGACTTTTAATTTCCATTAGAGTTTTGTTTTGCTTTTGTGTCACCATATGTGCAGATGACTCACTGGGGCACACGCAGCATAGACGTGCCCTCCTCCCTTTTACCATCACCGTATGCTGTTGAGGGAAACCATAGGCAACCGACGATAGTTGCCAACGTGGGCTTAGTGCACAGAGCACATCTATGCTCAGTCTGGCCCAGAGCCATAGTTTAGATTGTGCTTGTGATTAAAAAAAGGGAAGTGGCAGACCACATCATCTGTGACATGATTGAGGGGGTTTTATGATTTTGGCTGATACGCCCACCGCTGGAAATCTCTCACTTCATTGATGACTTACCTGAGGACAGTGGCAGGATTAGTTCTGCAGTTCACACAAACATATTGTCTGCTCAGATACAGCTAAACATTGCTCTAGACTCAATGGATTGTCATGCAGCAGAAATTCACAGTGTACTACTTCATGGTACATTACAAAATATGTTTGGTACTGTAAACATGCTTATGTTGAATTGAGTTAATCAAATTTGAAAATAACCTAAAATGAGAGTGTGAAAAGTGTGTATTTGAAATGTTTGTTTTTTGTCTCTTCCAGGGTGAATCCAGATAAGCTTCGGTGCGTTCAGCAAAAGCTGCAGGCCTTCCTGGCCCAGGAGACGGAGCAGAAGGAGCGAGCGCAGAGGGTCAGTATCCTGAAGGGCCAAAGGGTTGAGCTGGATCAGCGTGCAAATCCCAATCCTTCTGGGGGCTAGGTTCACACAATGCTTTGCCAGAAACCATCAAATGTACATTTGGCACATAGACAATAGTCAGGCTCATAGTATCCATTGAAGGTATTGAATTATTAAAATTTCTGAATAATGCTGATTCATCTGTTTATGTTTTTGGCTTTGACTCGAACCCCTCGCAACCTAGATGGGAAGATGTTATGGCCACTTATTTTGAAGTCGTAACAGTGTGCGTCACCAGATTGTTTAATATTCACCCTCTAATCATAATATGATTTCTTCTCCCGAGAGACTATTTGAAGAGATCATGGAGGCCCGTATCAACATCTTGCACCATCCTGTGCGATTTATTGCTTTTCTCGGGCAGGCTGTTATTGTTGGAAGAGATGGTCGGCGTTGATATTGCTCATCTTCCAATCTCTGTCTCTGTGCAGTGTTTCCAATCCTACCTTCGCTCCGTGTACCTCATGAAGAACAAAGATGTCTTTGATGTGTTCCGGCTCAACCTCCAGGAGTATGCAGCGTGAGTGAAACAGACAGCCGCAATTTTGAGCGCTTAGCTCCAGATTTCTTTAAAAAGAATATGTTGTGGAGTACGTCCTTAGTAGTTCTGATTCTTTCATGCCTCTAGACTATTAATAATCTATTTTGACCTATTTCAAATGTCCAATTATGAAGACCTTGTTAATCAGTGTCTCCTATTATATGCAATTATGTAGTAAACACCTGCACTAACAAAACAACACATTTTTTTGCTTTCGATAGTTCTCTGGGACTCGCTGTTGCTCCAAGAGTGCGTTTTCTCAACAAAGCCCAGAATCAGAAAGTGGACCCTGGGCAGGTCAGCCACCTGGAAGTGAGGGCCCAGTCTGACGAGGAGGAAGAGGAACTGAAGAGCTTCAAGGCTCAGCTCAGAGGACAGGGGCCAAGTGCTGAAGCTCCAAGTTCCCAAAGCTCAGGTGATGATGATGATGAAGAAGAGGGTGAAGAGGAAGAAGAAAAGCTACAGCCTAAGTTTCAATTTGTGGGTGCCAATGAAGAGGAGGATGAAGACCTGAAGGACTTGGACCTCTTGACAGTGGTTAGAAAAAATGTCTTCAGTCAGGAGCAGGAAGTCCAGAATGAGGTAATTAGCGTTTTGTTATTTTGGCCCATTTTCTTCCTGCCAATATGTGTATTCCTGGTGTTGTTAAAGTGGACTGGGAGCTCTGTTGGTAGAGCACAGCTTCCCAGATTTGTGTGGTTAATTTTCCCAGGGGTGCGGCATGTTTAAAGTATGAACTGTCTCCACATGGCATAGTGGGCTAAGTTGCTGTTTCGCAGAACAACTATGTCAAGGTTGCCAGGGGTTCGATCCTGGTTTTACACCTATTCCCCGGAGCTCAGCATAGGGTGTCACAAAGTCGTACAGCGCTGACCTGGGTAAGGAGGTAGAAGAGTGCCCTGGGTAAGGAGGTAGAAGAGTGCCCTGGGTAAGGAGGTAGAAGAGTGCCCTGGGTAAGGAGGTAGAAGAGTGCCCTGGGTAAGGAGGTAGAAGAGTGCCCTGGGTAAGGAGGTAGAAGAGTGCCCTGGGTAAGGAGGTAGAAGAG
>JACXGM010025552.1:0-15257 GCA_016801145.1 Umbra pygmaea | reverse complement strand
TTTTCCGTGTTAAAAATGGACTGAGAAGTTGCTTCAGGTGTCACTTCTTTAACCAACAAAAGACAGAGGGCTCCCAATGCCAGTACAGTTCTTGATAATTGTGATTAAAATTACGACGACTGAGAAAATAGTCTTGCCCGGTACCATACAGTTACACAACAAATGTTTTCTACTTTCGCGTTGCTGCTTCCGGCGTCCCTTTTTTTTGATCGAAAAGTACAGATTAGCCCCGCCTGCCGGTATGGAGAGATATTTACTCTCACGCATGCGCACAATGTAGTAGGGGCTTGGGCTCTCGGTCGTGTCATCGCAGTGTGTTCGGAGCTATTTTTTACCCAAAGACCAAGGCAATTTCATCCCGACGCGAGCAGCCGTACAGTCGCACCAACGAGTTGTTAAGTGTTGTTGGTGTGTACCGCCATTTAGACCTAATTACAACTTGCTTCCTGCCCATGAAATACAAATAACAAGGAGGGGACACAATCGGGACCTTGGGACTAGGCAACGTTGTAGAACAAGTTCAACAAAGCCAGCCCACAGGAAATGCAGTTAGCTATAAAACAGACTAAAGATCTCCTAACTAACAAAGTGATTATTCTCCTCTCACTGTCCCTCTTTGGGCCATTTTGAAACCTTCAGGATTAATCACATTGAGAGAACTGTATTTTGTAAGAGCCACTGATTTGAGCCACTGTACATCCACGAACACTCCCCTACTTGACCACATCACTGACTTCTCTCCTCAACCAGGACCTTGAAGAGGCCTTTTCATTAAGATGAGTTCCTACAAAGCTGAGTGTTACGTGCAATACTGGCACATAATGCATGACATCAGTTTAAGCAGAATTTATAATCACTAGAAACCATTTTACTTTGAAGAGGACATTCTAATCTACAGGGATATTTAAGATAATACAGCTCTGGAAATAATTAAGTGATCACTGCAAAAGAAAGGATTCTCTGGTTTTTCAATTGATGTTTGGGTATAAATAACATTTTTGTTTTATTTCATTAACTACTGATAGCTCGGCTTTCTTTGATTGCTTGTGACCATCCATCTTCCTTTTGATCACATTCCAGAGATTTTCAATGAGGTTTGTTTAAGAAAGATTTGCAGTGGTCACATTTTTCTAGAGCTGTAGCAGGGCAGTTTGCAAGGCCATTAATGAAACAAAACCAGTTCTGTTTGCCTGTCTTTCTAACCTGCCCATTCATGTTCTTTATCTACCGGTTTCACCTGTATCAAATGACAAAGAAACATGTGGTAGAACATTAACATTTCTCTACAGACTACAGTCGTGGTCAAAAGTTTTGAGAATGTCACCCATATTGGTCTCCACAAACTTTGCTGCTTCAGTGTTCCTAGATCTTTTTGTCAGTAGTTACTATTAGAACCCAACCGATATTATCGTCCGATATTAGGCATTTTCCAAACTATCAGTATCGGCAACTATAGTATATTTTTTAAACTGTCTCTGCTGAACTGCGGCTATTGATGAAGATATTAACCTCTTCATCCTAAGGGTGATCGGTACCGGGACCTTTTCGCGCACGTCACATACATCGGTTAATTACATATTGTAAACATGCGTGAAACCAGTCATGTTATATACTGCTAGAACGGCAAGGATCTTATCTGTTAATCTACCTAAAACTGTTTTTGCCAAAACTAAATAATATAGATGCATGGATTGCATAAATTCGCACAATACCGCATTTTCTGCACTGCTGATCCGACATAAATTTGATCAATAAACAAACATTTATCAACGTAGCCACGAAAGCAATACAGCGATCGAAAGCCACTATTCAACCCTTCACAAAACTACCAGCCTTTTTGTTCTAGCCCTAACAGGCACGAAACAGTCCATCAATATATCTCCAAAAACGATTTCACATTGTGAAATCAATACAACAACTTTTCCCTATATTGTATGATTTTCTATTGTAAAACATGGTGTCATAACATGGTGACAAATGGTGTCTGGTCAACTAATTCCACTTCCCAATATAATTCCATGCCTTGTAGACATTCTGTATTAGTTTAAGTTTCTATACACTGTGCGTAATATCTAGGCGTATTACTGTACATAATAATAACAGAAGGGCTCTCCCCCCACCTACTGAAAAAATGAAGTAACACATTTTCCTAAGCTGTTTCTCACGTGATTCTGGTGAGAAAGACCTTTCCATAGAGTAATCACATGTTAAAATTAACCAACCAGATTGGGAAATATTCAAACGCGTAGCCATTCAAAGTGAGTTCTCCATTTTGTTCAGTTACGCACAAACCTCGAAGTGCGCACATACAGCTCTCGGGTTTTGACGGATTACAACATAATTTCTTAACATGGCAGGATCTAGCAAGAAATATTCAGTTACAGAGGCTTTAATAATACTAGCTAAGGAAAAGTGGACTATCAATCTTCCCCCTGACGGAGAATTTGACAATGACAAGTGAGAGATAAGACAAACCATTTTGACAACAACATGAAGAGGAGCGCCTGTGCACCCCAAATGCTGCATCAAAAGAGTATGTTGTTATTTCATAATATTTATTATGTCTTTACATAAATATGTTATTATTTACAGTGCCGCCACTCCCACTACGCGCATCACGCACTGTTCGTAGGGCTGAGGGGGCACCAAATATAGCCTAATGAAAAAATCATAAGAGTCATAATAATTATAATGCGGATATTATTTCAGTTTAGAACTATTAAGCACTTTTTATGCATGCATATCACAAAACAGGCAGAATAAGAGATATATTTAATTGCTATATTTAAACGATGGTGCCCCTCCCCCAAACACACACACAACTTCCCCGTGGGTGCCCTTTTTCCCGCTATCTCAGTGGTCTGGTGGATTGCGCCTGACAAAGTTTGACACTAGGCTAAGCCAACTTTCTTGGAAATGGCCTCGAAAAGACAGCAGGAGTCAGGAGCAGAGAAAAGAAAGAAGAAACTGCGAGATGATGCGCATGCATCACTTGTCGGTTAGTCCATGTTTAATCATTCTTAAATAAGGGAAATGTACTGCTAATGTAATGGTTAGCCTATGCATACACCTCGAAATAGCTGACATTATTGCTAATGTTAGCAAACTCAAATGTGTTATAGTTTAGGTGCAAGTTATATTGTGATTTTACTGTTAAACATGATCTATGCATTTTACAAGTAACTGACGCCAGCTAGCTGTTACTTTATTTTAGATATTAAGCAGTAGTTTATGGTTTATTTTGACGTGACGGTGGTCAGTAACAGTTAGCAGTCAGTGGACAAGGTAGGTTAACAATTCTGCTTGCTTCTTCAGACAATTTATTATCGTGTAGCATGTGATTAATAGTCTCTAGCCAGCAGTGGCGGGCCGTGCATTTTACACCTAGGCCTTCAGTATCTTCCTGAAATTAAAACGCATTATAATAACCTCACAATGACATTCTAGGGCTATAGGTTATTGTCATTGGGCATATAATGCACCCCATATTCATAGTGAAGATAAGTTTATTCCGCTCGATAAAAGGTTATTTAACACGAGGCTCAACACCTATGAGACTTACAATACACTAATTGACCCGACACGACTGACACCATAAGAATGTAACACTACTCACTATTACATGATGTCGCATTACACATACTGTAGCCATCGGATAGCCAAAATCAATGTCCTAACCAATTAAACAAGTACTAACTCACAACATCCAGTCACAACACTACAAACATGCAAAAATGCCAGAAGGAACAATCAGAATTCAACAGACTTCCCCAGAGATTGCAGACAAGCTGCAGATTAAACGCACATCCAGGTTTACCATGCACACTCAAAGGCACAGCCCACTAAGACCACTGAATCTGAACCATAGACCTTATATATATACGATCTGAACATGCTTCACACCGGTAGTGATCTAAAACAAGCAAGCAGTAATAATTAACAAGTTTTAACAGGCCTGGCACCAAGATGAAGTGTGTCTGTTTATCTCCCCCTGCTTGAATACAAATACAGTATGCACTAAGCACGGTCAATAACCTTTAAGGCTAGGGATGGGCTAATACCATTTTTTATGGAACGAGTACAAGTACAGAGTATTTCATTTTGGGTACTTGCTGATACGAGTACCGATAGGAGTACTTTTAAGAACTATGCAAAATGTCACATTTCTCAAGCTAAAATCTGCTATTTCTTAGATGTTGATCAACCAATTCAAATATTGAAAAGTAAATATTCCTACAGATCCAGAAGAACATCATTTACATTGCAGGTCAAGAATGTATAATATTTATTAGATTCAATGGTTTACGTCTCCTACGGTTTACGTTTCCTACGTTTACGTCTCTCCTACATCTCCAAAACACCTTTGTAAACGCGAACGCTATAGACGTTTGTGTTCGAATTTGCCCTAACTAAGCATTGCAGAAGTTTTGTGTAAGATGAGAATGTCCATTTAAAGTGACTTTCTCCAAAACAGGGATAATCACCTAATCATATTATTCTGTTAAGGTATTTTATTGTTTTATTATAATCGGAACATAATTAGCTGTACGATCACTGTAATCTATTGAACAAAATATAAATAGGCTAGATCGGATTTGCTTTAGGTTATTTTTCTTAACGTTAGTATGTCAGAACTCAGAAATACCACTATTTTGTTCACCCAGAAGTTTTGCAAACTACCGACATTTGTCCTTCCTCGCTGAAGGTGGCTTTCAGAAACTAGGTCCGTGGCATTCCTCATGCCGTTTTCTACAGTTACTGTATGCACCGAATTGCATCCTTCATTCGTTCCTGTACTTAAATGTACTGGTATCGGTATCGGCCCTAGTTACGGCCCTGCTAGGAAAAACATAAAAATCCATCAAACTCACCAAAGCTGCTCATTATTTGAAAACGAAGTCCGTCCTCCTTTCCCTTTTAAAAAGACTTCTATTGCCCAGTGCTGAGAGTCGATCCTGCCCAGTCCTATATTCGCCACGAAAGCTACTTCTTCACCTCCATCTGCCATTCTGCTAAAAGTAAAAAATCTAACAATCTAAAAATTGAAGGTTTAATGAAATCAGAGACGGGACAGCTAAGCTGCAATATAGCAATGAAATCACCATATACACTAATTTAGATGAACTTTGTAAAATATATATAGTGTTAATGAAAAAATATATTAAAGAAGTACAAAAATACATTTCTGATTCTGATTATCTTTGGGCCTGCAGAGAAGGCCTTGCAGGCCCTGACAGCCCACCACTGCTCGCACTAGACTTAAGCGTAGAAGTGAGTGTGCATTTGCAGTAGCAGGGCCTTGACTCTGGAACTCCATGCCCCTACAGATTAGAACGGCCCCTAACTTGTCTGTCTTCAAGTCCTTATTAAAAACCCACCTGTTCACACTAGCATACTAACCTCCATTTCTGGCTTTTCCTTACCTTTCTAGTTTTAGCCTACGTCTTATACTGCTTTCATTCTTTTATTTGTTTTACTGTGTGTTGTGACACAGTTGTTTTTATTACTTTTTTTAGATTTAACACTTCTGTAAAGCACTTTGGTCAGTCTAGTGGCTGTTGTAAAAGTGCTATAGAAATAAGATGAACTTGAACTTATGGTGATGTTGATAGCCTAGCACCCCACTTCCTGATCTCTTAACGTCTTCCTGCTGGCCATCTCCTTGCCTCCTGTGATCAGGCCCACTGCTGCCATGACGCAGTAAAGTTGATGTGTTGGAATGATGCCATTGATTTGGGGCATGCCCAGCCTTTCCAAGCACTTCATGAGTATGGGTTTAAGTGCAACAGGACAGCAGTAATATTAGCAGGTTAACTTGGCTTGGAGTACTTAAGAATGTGAACGACAAGAAATTGTAAATGTTTGGTATTTGATCTAGTCACATCGACTTGTAGGCAATAACACTGAGTGTTTGATTACATGGTCAGTTTTACTTTACCTGAGACTAAAGAAGTTACATGAGTTGAACAATGGTGTCCAGTCAATCATATTCAGATCCTTGTATAAAAATGGCTTGCATGGGATGGTGGAATGAAGGAAGCAGTTACTCCAAAAGTACCATCTAAAAGAAAGTCTGGACTATGCTAGCAAGAATGACAGCATGACCACACAGGAGACTCAAAAACACCCCGGGGGTTAAAGGGGGAAAAAGTGAGTCCAATCATATTTCAGTGGGATAATAGCTCCTAGTTACATTGTGAGTGGCAATACTTCATTGACTAGAATCTGTGCACTCAAATCTTAGCCAGGAGACCTGGAGTATGTCTGCTTTTTTTTCTCTTACTGGTAGTAGATTTGCTGACTGGCCAGATAACCACACATTTACCCTTCATGTTCATATTTGGGTCCAGTTATAGTGGTTCTGCTCATAAAATTAAATAAAAAATAATTAAAAAGTTAACAAAACAGATTAATCTAGGTCCTGCCTTGTTAATCCCTTAGTGAGTGACCGCTGCCTCCAAATCCTCCAGGCAGAAATTCCAAAAGGTTGTTAATCCACACAAGCAAAAAACAATGACTCAGCTGAGTGCAAGGCACGCATGCTTGAGTCAGTAGTGCAAAAAATGTTGATCATTACACACACAAAAGTATGTGATGTCACATTACAAAATGTGACAAGGCAGTGTAACATTTGCACAGTCTTGTTTTTTTACCAACTGCGTTTGCAAATTCACATGCAAACGCAGAGACAAAAAAGCTCAATTTCTGCATCAGCTGAGCTATGAATCAGCCCCAATGGACTTTGTCAAGGAGACTTGGCATGACAGAGGAACAGTAAATGTCAGTAAAGACGTCTGTTCGCGTAGGACGGGGCTCATATTTATGGAATCAGACTAGCCAATATTGTCAAATAAAACTTTTTGAATATCAAACAATAAGAATTTGAAAGAAAATAAAACTCAGTGAAGCACAAAAATCATGTCAAAAGTACCGTATATAGCCGAATATAAGACAAGGTATTTGTCTTAAAAATAGGCTGAAAAATTGGGGGTCGTCTTATATTCGCGATAGCAGAGGGCGCCAACACAATAGGCTAATTAATGACAGTGTTATAAATTAAATAAACAATAAATTGCCGCCATGGAGAGATCAAGATATCATCTTGAGAAAAGCGCTTCAAAAGTTGGTTAAATAAACCAACACGTTTGAAACAGTTATATCATTTATTTCTGAACTCATTGACAGAGTGCACTTTATTTTGTGACATTATTCCAAATATTTAAATGTGCTATATGTAAAACGGACAGCCAGCGTTAAAAAATGGGTACTCCCAGAATCGAAACTAATGTGACGAACAAGATCAGCGCAATCATGACAAGCGAACAGTGTTTTACTAAGTCTATGGTCATGGAACCGTTTAGAAACATGCATAGTTTTTTTAGGTTGTCTAGAATCTCTATGATCTCATTCGTTTGTTTGCTGCTTCCATGGCTGTAGCGCGCTCGGTTTGCGTTTTTACAGGTATGCCTGGCAATCCGTTCGTGCTGTCAAAATGGGCAGCTGATAACAACACACAGGCCAAAACATAAACATAAATTCCGTGTCGGAACGTAAAAGAAAAAATACTGACATTAGCATTGTTTTCAGAAAATATAGTATTTCAGCTTAACATGTTTACTTAATATCTGATTAGGCATTGGCGTCATTTTTGGATTTATTACAGTACATGTATTACATTATAGCATATTTAATGAATGGTGTTAAAATGGTTTTTTTTTTCAATTAATTATCAATAGAATTTTCAAATAAAATTATTTTCTGTTGAAAACCAGATTTTTTCCCCAAAAATCTTTTTTGTCCCCAAAAATAAATCTGGAAAATGGGGGGGTCGTCTTATATTCAGGGTCGTCTTATATTCGGGTATATACGGTAAAACTTCTAACTTGCAAAAAATCTGTTGGTCTTTTACTTGTTTGATAAGTTGTATTTTTATTTACAGTTCCTTATGCTGCTTTCTCACTGATCAGACTTTTGCTCTCCATATCAGCTTTTCCGTTACACTGCCAGCTCTCTTGTTTGCGATTCCTGGGCCCGTATTTATCAAGCTTCTCAAAGTGCCATTTTAGTCTTAAGTGCTGAGAATTGACAAAATTTACTCCTACTCTCAAACTTAAGTGTAAAAGCAAGTTATCAAATTTCTCAAAGCTAAGAATCACTCTTACTCTCCCAGCTATTTAAGACCGCTCGAGTGGTCTCTTAAGTGGTTAAGAGTTGCCAGTAGGGGCTTGTGATGGCATAGACAGAGACGTGCGCAAATGTTTTAGAAGAGGAAGAATGTTTTTTTTTTATTGTTTGATGCTGCTTAATTAATTAAAAATGGTATTGTTTGGACAGAGCAAGCATCATCTTCATCAACAACTGAGTGAGGAACGTCATTTCGCCAGTGACATTTATGCAGCAATTCATTTTCAGATGAATTGAAGGTGATGAATATGCTTAGTTTGCAACGCAATGCTGATGATTTGGCCCATCACAACCATCAATAAGCCGAATTGTAATGGAAACAATTATTGCACATACAGCTCAACACATTGTTACGCGTTTCACTGACTTCCCAACAACACCCCGCATAATCCAACAGAAGCAAACACAATTCATGCAAATAGCCGGCTTCCCAAGAGTAGTAGGCGCAATGGATGGCACTTACATAAAGATCATTGCTCCCAGCGTCAACGAGAATGTTTATATGAGTTACCACAGCATCAACGCACAAGTTTCCATATGCCACTGACAGAAGCCCAAATGAACTACAACAGGTAGCCTTTTTGTAAGCTATTTATTCACAATTGTTTTATAGTTTATTTATAGAACACTGGATTCTAATATAGGCGATATATAATATATCCCTTCACCGGGCACATCGTATCAAACTAAGTGTGGTGGCGAGGGACTGGCCAGTGGAAGCGCAGATTCCACATTCTACTACAAAATTAAACTAGGCTACATGTAGCAAGCAGTGTTTCTGATTCTCTCCAGTTCTTCTGGAATCCATGGTGGCTATGATTACATCATTAACTCTAGGCTATACATAGGTAGGTCAGTTAACAGCACACTCGTTTGAAATATACAAGTGGAAAATGTGTTGGAAACCTTTTTTGATCTTCAATTTACAATGTGTATATCATAATGGATTCTCTTGAAAATTCTTTATTGTCAAATGTTTGTTGAATGTCAACTCATCTTATGAATGTCACCATTTAATGTGAATTTATCTAACAATATTCTTAAACAAGTACATCTATTCAGTGATTGGATCTTGCCTATGTCGTCATCCAAAATCCCGTTTGCGGCACAGCAAAGTTTTGTGAATCAGCTCTTAAGAATGACACTTAAGATTTAGTCTTACACTTCACTAAAAGTAGGACTGAGATGTTTGATAACTAACTTTTAATCGCAGCTTTGAGCAAAGAATTTTCTTACTCTTAAGTCAAGTTTTCGCAGTGTTCTTAAGAGTAATTCTAAGAAGCTTGATAAACACGGGCCCTGTTTTTTGGATTGCAGTTCTGGCACAAACCTTCTTCTTTCAGTTTATTGGCAGAGTGCATCTAACTTAAGGTGCATATACCGCCACCTACTGCACTGGAGTAGGAGGCCGGTCACAGCCTCCATGCTATGTCCTCCTATAAAGCCCAGTGTTCCTAAGAAAAATAAATAATGCCTTTAGCACAAACTCCTTCCCTCCTCCACCCCCAAGCACCCCACCCAGGTCCCATCCCCCCTTAGCCTCTCTAAACTTTTTATAAAATATCTCCCTATCAACATCATACCTCTCACAGTAAAACAGTACATGCTCCACTCTTTCCAACACCAGACACTCATCACATTAGCCCATTTCATGTTTTGCCACTATTCTCAATGTGTCATTTAAACCTTTGTCACCATACCTCGTCCTACTCCATACCACCTTCTGTTACCTTCACCCTACCAGTCCCATTTCCTCTTTCACTGACCTATGTACTGTACATTATGAAAAAACCTACCTTTCCTACCTTCACCACGCCGTCGCCAGAGATGCCACAAGTTAGTGTGATAGGTTACTTTTCTGGGTTGGGCTGGGTTCACAACTTTTGTGAAGTTCCTCAGTAAGACGCTATTGACCAGTTAAAAGAAGTTTATAACTTATAAGTAATCTATGAAAAACGGGAATCATTCTAAAAATACAGAACTTATTTTACCTGGTCATAAGTGTTGTACTGAGGAACTTCCATAATTTGTGAACTCAGCCCATCCCAGAAAAGTATTCTATTACACTAACTTGTGGCATTCCTGACTGTCTCTCATGGAGATATTGATGGGGTTGGAGAGACAGGGGGTGGTTGTGAGGTTTTTTTGGGTTCCTTCTCATGTTGGAGTGGAAGGTAATGTGGGGGCTGACTTGGTGGCAAAGAGTGCTTCGAGGAGGGCTGAGGTAGATGTTCGGGTATGGCTGGGGCGCAGGGAGTTCAAGTCCTTGATACGGGCAGCAGGGATTAAGGTGTGGGTGAGACAGTGGGGTGTAGGTAGGAAAGTTAGATTTTTACATAATGTACATAGGTCAGTGAAGGAGAAGATGAGACTGGTAGAGTGTAGGCAAGAGGAGGTGGTATGCAGTAAGATGAGGTATAGTCACACAGATTAAAATTCCACATTGAGAATAGTGGCAAAACATGATATGGGTTTGTGTGATGGGTGTCTGGTGTTGGAAACAGTGGAGCATGAACTGTTTTCTGTGAGAGATATAATGTTGATAGGGAGATATTTTATTATAAGGTTAGGGAAGCTAAGTGGGGATGGGACCTGGGTGGAGTGCTAAAGGCATTATTTATTTTTCTTAGAAACACAGGGCTTTACAGGAGGATATAGCAGGAAGCCTGTGACTGGCCTCACACTCCAGTGCAGTAGGTGGAAGTATATGCACCTTATGTTGGATGCGATCTGCCAATAAACTGAAAAAAGAAAAAGAAGAAGGTTTGGACAAATTGATCAGGTAAAGGGAGTTTACATCTTGACCATGATTCATAGTTCCTTTACTCTTTCTAATTGTTTTATAGGTTACTGTTAAGATATGAACTCCCTTTCCCAGATCATTTTTGGTCTTCCCAAAACTTGTGAACTCAGAGTTACTCAGAAAATTACTTTTAGTCAAGTAAATGTCCACCTCTGAATTGAATGAGAGAAGATAATTACCAGATCATTGTGTAAGTAGTAAGATCAGTAGTAAGTATCAGTAGCAGTATGTAAATCTGTCTAAATGAATGAAATGGGTGGCTTCAGTCTGTGCTCCTCACAGTGAATCTCAGCACGTGCATTCCAGCCATTTCCCATCAGTCTCTGCTCACATTTCTGCTTGCACGTTGCAAAAACACAGCCATCACAGCCATTCAGCCAGCCCACAGCAAATCCAGTGCCTGGTAGGCCCCCCTAACCCGCATCATAAGAAGCAACTGTGCTATTGGCTGCCACTAGTCTGTAAGTGAGAAGGTCTCTAAGTTATGTAAACAAGTAAAGCCTGTAAGCAGGATGTGTCGTCTACTAAAGATAGAGCAAAAGCTATAATATATGAAGTAATTTAGATTAGAGTACATTTGAAACATCGAGAGAACATAAAAATTGGACATGCATAGGAAACCAAAATACAAGGAAAAAAATAAGTTAAACTGCTATCCTATCCTGTGGACATGGAGAGAGAAGAGAGAGGACAAAAATCCACCAAAACAAAGGGTTGCACTTTCAGAGCGACGCAAAACAACAGCTGTTAATCTATTGTAACATGGAACTGATACAGGACCTTGTCACCTTTGTCCATTTTGTATTTTTGCATGTAAGGATGACACATTAATTTCACACAACTGGTCCCAGTAAATGTTTTTGAGAATTTAAAGTAGCATGACCTGGCTAAATAATTATCAGAATTATGGTTGAGAAAGTATTACATTATGACAATGATTAATAGAACAACCATAAATTTAAAGAATGACAGGATATTAACTTGTCAAAATGTACAGAACCCTCATTCTTAGAGCTATAAATTCAGAGCCTAACACCAAAACAAGCCTGCATGGGTGCTTGAAATCCTGGATAAAACACCTTCGATAAGTGAAAATGGCATGTGAAAAACTACATACGAAGCAAGCATATGGGCTTAGGACATTATGAGAAAGCATCACCAAATTCAACCTAGTCTTGGTAACATACAGAGCTGACAACTATATTCTGATGATGGTCAGCTGACCGAAAGCTTGATATTTAATGTTTGCATTTTAAACATGCAGAGCTGTAACTCAAATATATGAAATGCAAATATATCACAGACTCACCTGGACCGTTGCATGTTCGTATGGGTTGACCTCTAAGCATGGTAAAGAAGTGTCTCTACACGGCACGGCCCGGTACAAAGGCCCAGGTACCATGTAGTCCTTTCCCAAGTCATGCTCTTTCATCTTCTTTTACCAACATAGGAGATGACTGGCGTTTCCTCGCTGTGCTTTGTTTATTTCAACTAAAAAAAATATATGAAACAATGGGAGACATGAAGTAAAGTATGAAAGGATGACTATCAGGACTGTTTACCACTAAAAGATGATTGGTCGGTTTTGTTGAAATGGTCGGTACATTTGATGATATAGGCTACGAGGGAGTTGGAATAAATTATGAGAAAAAATCTAACATTTTAGATAATGTGCATCTAGAGGCACCAGCCTAGGATGTACCTAATGACAGCTTGTGTCCCAAAGACAGATGTACCAAAAGGACGGAGTAAAAACTACGGTGTTTATACTATACATTTGCCGCTTGCTCAGTGCAAACTACGGTGTGTATATATTTGCAGCTTGCTCTGACGTAGATCAAGAAGGTACATTTTATTTTGTAAGGCTCATCTATTTTAAACCGTTGTGAATCACGAGCATAATTTCCTTCCTCTTTTCCCAAATTGTACCCAAACAACGCAATCTATTATAGTATTCTGGATGTTTAGGTTGTATATCGGGAGGAGAGAACAATCGTAGCCAATACTAAACATCGGTGTAGATGAACAGATTATTGGAAGGCCGTAAACGTCAAGATCAGTCAAAAACAGTTTCTTAGTAAAAAAGCCGTAACATTATGTAATGTGCAATCCCCGATACTAACACTGCCTGAGCTGCGTACATCTGAACATCATTGGTGGCTGCAAACATGAATCATCTAATACGCATAGAAGTGTTTGAGCCGCTAGATGACACATATGCTTATTACGCTAATCATGTTGAACGGTTAACCAATTTTACATTACTTGATAGAAGGAATTAAAAACATTTGTAATCGGTTTCAGTCTGAACGTCACGGTTTTCAGTAATAATACAAATGTCAGCAGAAAACATCTAAAATGTCAGCACGCGAAATATATACAAAACATTAACAATCCACTGAAAATAAAGTATACAAATAAATTGATAAAATAGGATAATCTCCATAACAGATACCTGGGTCTCTTGTCAACCAGCAGAGCGCATTCAGCAAGATACGTAAAAACACGTATGTGAAGCTAGCTTCTTTAGGGAGCAAACTTCTTTAGTGGATTCCTAGCCTTTTCTAGTTTCGCCTTCAGAATAATAGCGCTTGATTCAACGCGATGAAAACCGATTGACAACAAAGAAAACATTACACATTTCTATTAGAATAGTGTGACATATTTACTAACTCATAATATTTTTTTAAGACAATTTAAATTTGCAATCTGGATCGCTTAAATATATAATAAATACACAGAGTCCTGTGTAATGCTAGCTACATTAAGGATTCTAGTGGTAAATGTGCATATGGCATAGTATTGGACTGTACGGCAAAAACTAAAGAATGTGCACCCCTGAAATAGGGTAGGCTATCTACTTACTAAGTTAAACTCACAGGTTATATATTTGACGAGTATATTTCAGTAGCTGGTGCACAACCATAAATTGTATACATCACTGGATGTTACGTGTGACGTCACCCACTGGTTTGCATCTTCACCCACCGGTGAAGATCTGATTTGGGTAATCGAATTTGCTATTACGGGCGCAGACATCTTGGTTGCGGATGTGACGATTTTAGATGAGAGGGAAGAGTAATCTAGCTAGCTAAATGATATTAATTAGGATGCTAACGAAAACCAGTAATAAAACGAAATGTAAAACTAAATGTAACATTACTTACCGGAAAAACGGAACTGCCAACTCCTTTGAGTGTCTTGTTGTGCAATCGAATACCATAGCCACGCCCTTTACGCCCCTTTGCTTCTCCGATTTTAAAATCAACAAGACCAAAATTCAAAAGATGAAGATCATTATATATTGTAGAAGGCTTAAATCTAGTGAGTGAGACATTATACTCATTATGAAAATGTTTACTGAGGTAATAAATCAATTACTGTATATTATGTCTCTCATTCTCATAGGCTACTACAGAAACCGTGCGTTTTTGCAACCAGACCTATTCCCCCCAAGTTGCAATTCAGATAGAATGCAGGTTTAAGGCACTTACTCATTTGCCAAACCGGATGCTCACCCTGTGTGCACAACATTATTTAATGGACTTTTAATGCTAGCTTCTTTAAGGATCCTATGTTTAATAGCCCTAAATTCCCAAAACAGTCTGATGCCAGCAGTTGTGGTATCTATGTATGCTTGTTTTCCAAAGCAGTCTTTTTAGAGCAAAGCATTTATCGGTTCTGCAACAAAGGAATGAGAGAACGGCTATTGTTTGAATTGTAAGAAAACACACTACTTCTTTAGAAACAGCATCTTTACTTTTTATTATTAACTGATGTTGCCAAAAGTATTAGTACCACTCCTACTCACAATTTGCATTGAATCAAGTAGACACTGTATACTTTGAGTGTCACTGAGTAAGTAGGTACCCAACTTTCTTGGAAGCAGGTTTCTTTTCTTATGCTATACAGTTCAATATCAACATCCAATGCATTGAATGTATGTAATCCAGAATGTGCCTAACTATTTATCTAGTTAAAGGGATTTAATACTCCAACCCATAACATGGTAGAAAGGAGGTGAAAGAAAATATTAACAAAAAATACCAAAGGCTTTGCCATAGCTGATCTTGTCTAAAAGCATGAATTGATTAGTATTGTTCCCTGTCAGTTGATCAAGTGCTTGTAAAGTTTTACAAGCAGACAAAAGCAACAGCCAAGTTGTCTGGTCCACCACAGACATGGAGATGGTGTAACACCAGAGTGATTCTCACAGGACTGGTAAACTGCACTGTCCTACTCCAAGAGGACAACACCACACACAGGACTG
>JACXGM010025551.1:0-15252 GCA_016801145.1 Umbra pygmaea | reverse complement strand
AGGAGAATCAGCAGAGAGCAGGAGAATCAGCAGAGAGCAGGAGAATCAGCAGAGAGGAGGAGGTGGGGAATCACAAAGGTCACCTGAGCCAGTAGCTGTGAGGTCATCACCAAAAAAGCAGAATGGCAGTGTATGAATCGCTAATACACCACAGTCGCTTCAATCTGCTTCGCACTGAGTAACTAATATCTTACTAATACCAACCTGCTGTCCTATCCATCTAGCCATCAATGAATATTTCATCTCCTGATGGCACTTTTAAATGCACCACTAATTAACAAATCCAAGTTGATCTGGCATAATTTAAATCCGTCCAATTAAAAAAAAGAGTCTCTACATGTTAATGGTTGCTGAGTGGAATAATTGTATGTTGAGCAGCAGGTAGAGAATTTTAAACAGGCCTTGTTAACAGCACTTTAGCACTCTCCCCTGAACTCAGCGCGTCTGAACACACCTCTCCGTGGCCTCCTAATGCAGGACAGCACGAAACACAAACCATTAGAAAAATAATACAAGGGAAAGTCGTGCCCATTACTGACGGCACACTGTACCAGGCTGCCTTCAGTACGATACGGGGTTAAAAACTCAAATAGTGTGATGAGTATCTGATGTTAGTTCATGATGTGTGAAAAAGTTTACATTTTCACAAATCACTTTGGTAAGGGACAAGGAAGTGGAATTGAGAGTTGTAGTGGGACCAGGAAATATTTTGATAAAACGGACCTGTTTCACTGTTGGCTGAAGTACAGTTCACTGTTGGCTGAAGTACAGTACGATACATGTACAAGAGAGATGCAATGGCGTTTCAATCATAAAAGCTTTCTTCAAGGTTTTTTATCGACAAAGAAGCACAGCTCAGACCTGTAAAAAGGACGTATTCTCTTAGCATTCTGCTCCAGGCAGACGTAGTGTTGCTGGTATTGTGGAATAGAAGTGTTAGGGCCAGGTTTTGTATGCTACTGCAGGAGGGGACAGAGTGGTGTTAGTTTTGATAGACTCTTTCCATCCTCCTTTTGTGTGTTTTTCTATGGCTGAGTTTAGGTTGAGACAGACAGCGCCGACACACGCAGACTAAACTGTGCCGGGTGAAAAGCAAGAAGTGACTGTAGACGGAGGGAAGGAGCGCTTGCAGAGTAGACACACGTTTCATCATCGCCATCTCTACTTTCCTCTCTTTCTCTGATCAACTTGTTTTATCTCACCCCCCCTCCCCTTTCTCAGTCTCACTGTCTTTCCCCTGTGAGCTTTGATATGGAAATACCTCTCTATTTTCAGTCTGTGATTGCTAACTGATGGTTCTAGGAACCTATTTGCTCACAGGTCCTGAATTTCTCATCACAGGCTCCTACATTGACAGCCAATATACTTAAATAACTTCCAACGGAAAACATTTAGTGTGCATACACATTTTAACACTATTGTACTGTGAAATGTTAACCTGTTAGTTGGATGTTGCTCAATCTCCCGATGTCTTAATAATTATTGAATAAATTAATCTTTTAAATTAATGAATGAAGGTTTTACTTCAGAGCAGACGCCCGCTGTTGAAATGGAGGACGTTGGTGATTTACTTCCCCTGTCTCTGATTAGATAGTCTGCCAACATAAAGCTCTCCTTTAATGGCACTGAGAACGGATCTGAAACAAGAGGGGTGTGTGTACGCAAGTGAACAGGGTGTGTGTGTGGATTAGGGGTACATGTTTACATTATTTACATTCCCTCGGTGAACAAGAGTCAAGTTCACGAGGCATGACCCAATAGAGTTAGGCAACTTTACACAGGCAGCACTCTTTTTTCACTAACGATCTCTGCACCAATCACATCAGATCTGTTAAATTTTTCTCAAAACTGATCTGATTAGATTAAATAAGCCTAGAATTGGCCTACCAGAATAAATTACAATCCTCATCGTCATTCCCAATGATAATTTCTCAACAGGATTTTGAGGACAGCCAAGATGACTGTAAACATGAATTCGTTTTCATTTTTAAATTGTACTTAAATGTAACGAGCAAACATTATCCAATTAGTTTTCCACACACATACACATGACCACAGACCAAAATTAATCTGTTCTCATTTGGTTTCGGTTAGCGTAACCTTAGCGTGGCCTTAGCCCCAGTCTGCCAGAAGCAAGAGGAAAGCAAGTCCAACTGGTAGCAAACCGCCTAAAGCATTTCTTTGACTACTTTTTAAACCACTTTATTATGATTTTAGCCTCTGCAACCCTGTTCCGCAAACCATTCGGTGTCTCTTCTTTCCAGCCTCAATTGTAACTAACCAGAATTAAACGGCTTCTTATTGGAATCAGGTGTTCAAGGTCACTTTGGAACGGAACTCTACAGGGAGGTTGTTCACAAAAAGCGTTGGAGATCCCAGGTTGTCATGGTTAGTAAAAGAAAAACACAAAGACATACAGCTGGGCAGACAGGTGTATTAGGGTGTGTTCCTCCACCTGCCTCTCGAGGTTCACACACACCTAATCACATGAAAAATTAAAGACAAATGAACATCTGAACCAGAGTCTGGAGAACCTGCCTGACAAGACACTAAGCTGGGGGATAAGCATGTGAAAAAGAGTTAGGGACTACAGCTGTCTCTCACACACACACACCCCCACCTGAACACATATCCCCCAGGAGAATTAGGGGCACCTGTATTCATCTGCACAATGAGCTAAAGTAGACGTAACCTATTTAATGGGTACATGGAGTACAAGGTCGCCGGGGTACTAGGAGGCAGACGAGCATGACACCAATCAAGGAGGGAGTAGTCTATATCCCACCAAGACCCCAAGTGTAAAAATGTAAAAGTAAGACATTAAAGACATGCAGTAGCTACAGTGTAAATCGACTATTTTCAGAATCTGACACAGGTGTTCCCATAATCAAGTGTGGTCTGGGGATATCAGTGCTGGAAAACAGGTAGAGAGGGAGAGAGAGCTACACACAGATGGGATTGGGAGAGAGAGTTTCTTTTCAATGACTTGTGGGCAAAGCTACACAAAACATAAGCAGAGCTAGCCAAAACACACACACAAAGTGTAGCGTAGATGAGGGGGCAGCATTCATCATGTCCCTTGTGTTTTAGCAGCTAAAGCCCTGTAGCTTGTTACCACACAGTTCAGACCATAGCTCAGGAGTAAAGCCTTCAGCCAGGAGAATAGAGAACTACACCCACACACCCACACACACAGACACACACACACACACACACACGGAGCAGTTCTGTGTCGTGTCAGCTTGTAACCCCACTTCCCCCTTAGCTGAGCCTCACCCACTTATCTCTCTCTGCCTTTCCCTCCTCTAAAACTCCCCCGCCCTGCGCTCTAATCTACCTCCCTCCCCTTCACTGTTTAAATCTCCCCTCCAACCACCAGCAACCTCCTCCCCCACCCCCAAACTCTCTTCCTCATGCAAACGTCCCCATTAACGGCATTTCTCTTTAACACGTTGATGCATGCACTGCCCTGTACCTCTGACGCACACGCCTGCACTTGAACACATATGCCCAAACACACACGCGTGCGCCAGTAGGTGAAGTACATGGAACAAGTGTGCTGTGGAACTCTCCTCCCTCTCTTTATTGGCACAACACAGGCCACTCATTCCTGTAGCACACACAGAGGGAGTGAAGGGTTAACAGAACCCCACTAACCCCTGCCACACACACACACACACACACACACCACACATACACATGCACACATGCAAACACACACGTAAACATGCACACGCACACACACTCATCATTCAGGCCAGTGTTGACACAACAAAACCAAACCTGGGAGAAATGAGCAAAGCAGTCAGAGAAGAGACCTGACAGAGATGTCACCAAGCTACAGTACACAGCTTGTACGTCTACTCGCTTAAGGGTTAAGACAACATTGATACAGTTGTGTTTTTTACAATGTGATTTCAACTCTCCATTGTTTGTGTACAATTTTTAAACGATCTGGTATGATGAATGTAATCAAATTGGATGTAAACTATTGGTGCCAGTCTCATATTCGTATTGGCATAGCCAAGAGAAGCCAGGTACAAAAAAACTATTTGATTACATCAGAACATCCGGTTAAGATGTTATATTTTGGTGGATATCTGGTTGAAATAACATTGCAGCCTCTAAAACAACCAAAAACAATGTAATTTCCGTGATTTTCATTTATAAATAAAAGGGTGATTGGATCAGCAATTTCATTTTGATCTATCAATTAACTGAAGGACACCGTAATATTTCAGTAGTGAAATGAGGTTCATTGGATTAACAGAAAATGTGCAATTTGCATCAGAACAAAATTAGACAGGTGCATAAATTTGGGCACCCTTGTCATTTTGTTGATTTGAATACCAGTAACTATCTAGCACTGATTAATTGGAACACACAATTGGTTTGGTGAGCTCATTAAGCCTTGAACTTCATAGACAGGTGCATCCAATCATGAGAAAAGATATTCAAGTTGGCCGACTGCAAGTTGTTGTTCTCTTTGACTCTACTCTGAAGAGTGGCAACATTGGGGCCTCAAAACAACTCTCAAATGACCTGAAAACAAAGATTGTTCATTATGGTTTAGGGGAAGGCTACGAAAAGCTATCGCAGAGATGTAAGCTGCTGTCAGTGTCCACTGTTAGGAACTTAGTGAGGAAATGGAACACCACAGGCACAGTTCTTGTTAAGGCCAGAAGTGGCAGGCCAAGTAAAATATTAGAGATGCAAAGCGAAGGATGGTGAGAATGGTCAAAAACAGCCCACAGACCACCTCCAAAGACCTACATCCCCATCTTGATGCAGATGGTGTCACTGTACATCGTTCAACAATTCAGCACACTTTGCACAAGGAGAAGCTGTACAGGAGAGTGATGCAGAAGACGCCTTTTCTGCACACATGCCACAGACAGAATCGCTTGAGGTATGCAAACGCACATTTGGACAAGCTAGCTTCATTTTGGAAGAAGGTGCTGTGGACTGATGAACCAAAGATGGAGTTATTTGGTCATAACAAGGGGCCTTATGCATGGCGGTAAAAGAACACAGTGTTCCAAGACATACACTTACTACCCACAGTAAAATTTGGTGGAGTGTCCATCATGCTGTGGGGCTGTGCGGCCAGTGCCGCTACTGGGAATCTTGTTAAAGTTGAGGGACACATGGATTCCACTCAATATCACCAGATACTTGAGAATAATGTAGAGGAATCAGTCACAAAGTTGAAGTTATACTGGATATTTCAACAAGACAACGACCCAAAACACTGCTCAAAATCTACTCTGACATTTATGCAGAGGAACAAGTACAATTTTCTGGAATGTCCATCCCAGTCCCCAGACCTGAATATCAATGAAACTTTGTGGGGTGATTTGAAGCGGGCTGTCCATGCTCGGCAACCATCAAACCTAACTGAACTGGAGATGTTTTGCAAGGAGGAATGGTCCAAAATACCTTCATCCAGAATCCAGACACTCATTACAGGCTATAGGAAGCATCTAGAGGCTGTTATTTCTGCTAAAGGAGGCTCAACTAAATATTGATGTGATACAATATTTCTGTTGGGGTGCCCAAATTTATGCACCTGTCTTATTTCGTTTTGATGCATATTGCACATTTTCTGTTCATCCAGTAAACCTCAATTCACTACTAAAATATTACTGTGTCCTTCAGTTATTTGGTAAATTAAAATGAAATTGCTTATCCTAAACACCCAATTATTTATAAATGAAAAATGTCAGGGGTGTCTAAACTTTTGCATACACCATGTCACACAAGTAGGATCTAATTTCAACCACATATTTAAACAGAAGAACATAATGAATAATGAAACACGTAGTGCATGTGTATATACAGTATACAGTACACACACTTCTACAGGCTTATCAAATTAGGTTCATCCTCCCCTTATTGGATTAGACCTTGGGGATAACTACCCAAGTTAGGACGTCATTGATAACCAGAGCTCTGTCCTGACATTAAAGAATTTGTCCCTGTCTATTCTCCTTCATCAGACCATCTCTCTATTTTAACTGATTCATTAAGCTAACAATTGTCCCTTTCTGTCTATTGTTTGGAAGTTCATGCATTTAAAACTTCAACTACTTTCTCTGACGTAGAATTGACCAGCTGTTATTTAGTTTATGTAGGCCTACAGACCTATACTAGTATCTTATTTTTCCATAGGATCTGTTTTATATGGAGTTAAATACCCCATTTTCTTGCCTCAACTGTGCATGTGCAATCCGTGTCATGGGGGTTTAAGAATGGTGCAGAAAACACATGTTCTCTGCTCACTGTAATGTATGGACAATAATGTTGTGTTGCATTTCTGTGATCAAAACATTTAATGGTAATTGTAGTCCATTCACCAAGGATAACATAATGGACAGAGAAAGTCAATGCATAAAGGAGGTATGGTTTATTATTTATAACTGCTCATAAATAGCAGGTATGTGTGTTTGTATAATGGCTAGGCTATAATTTAAAGTTATTAGGCCTAAAGAAAATCTGAATCTGGGTGTAATAAGAAAAAACAGATGTATTACACCTACTACTCAAATGTAGGTTTTAGTAAAGGTGGAAACAATGCGATTTTGGTTTCTGCTGCCAACTATCCACTTTTCCTCAAAATGTTTGACATCCAACTTATAACTTTGACATCGCTGAGCGCAGAAACTACCGGCAAGCAACATGTCTTCTGAAAGAAGTCCCACCTAGCTATGACAGTCAGCCAAAACCAATGTGCCTGGAGGTGAATGCTTCTCCTAGTGATGTGGCAAGGCAAAACTCAGCCACCTTCCCTCCATAAACTTAAACAGCACTCACACATTTGCACCATTCTTCGTGGGTTCCCAGCCATGGTGCTTATTGTGAAACAAGGGAATTAATCTGGGTTGAAGTGTTGCAGCTGCACTGAGATGCAGTACCTTAGACCACTGTGGCTAGTTGGAAGACCACCATTGTGATTCAATGTTTTAGGCTAAACCATGTCTCATAATAAAGGCTTTTTCAGTAAGGATGATGATGGACCTAGGTGGAAGGCCTTCAATGGTTCTTGAATGTTTAGAAAATTGTTCTTTAATTTTTATACTAATATTAAAAATATAAGGTTTGACAGCTTGTTAAAATATACCGTAAGCGTAAACAATTTTATGACAAGATGGGTAATGTGTGTGGTTACTATTCAAATATTTACTGTATCAGTTTGGATGAAAGAAAAATCCAACAAAAAAGGTTATACTTGGGGAATAACATTGACACTTATCTGAAAGCGATAGATTAGCTCAGACAGACGATTTGGGCGACTTCATTGTTGACGTCGCATCTGGTGCACGGTGATAGGCCTATATTGTGTTGTTGTCATCGCATGAATGAAGTGGGGTTGTTCCCCTTTCATTTTCCGAGGACGGTAGAAAATGGAGGAAGACGCTGACCACTTTGAGGGGGCAGACACAAATAAAGAGAATGACATGCAATAACCTAGAGACGGGCAAAGCAGCAGTTCGGCTTGGCGTTTCAGCTTCATTTAGCACCAAGTGAAAACACTTGACGCCACAAATTTAACTCAACTCAAGAAGCGCCTGCGGACGGATCAAATTAACATCACATATCGCTACAACGGTGCCCAAAAACTGTTGAGCACGGAACACTGAAATCCCCCTCTTGTCTGGTACTGTAGGGTTGGGTGTTGACGCAGCAGAAATTTCCAGCTGGAGAAATCCCCCTTACAGAGGTTAACCGAGGGGAGGAGTAGGCTGATAGAAGGGGGGTTAAGCCCTCGACTGCCATACTGCGAGTATTACATTTTAAATACCCTCGACCGACTGCACAGGAAGGATACTACAACCAGACATCACGATCCGTGACTACTTTATCTGCGTGAAAATCCTGTAAAGCTCTAACCTACTATTTGGGTTGAAACTTTGGACTGGCCTACCTCAAATTTGCGTGGTTCACAAATAGGTTGGAGGTTACAAATAAATATAAATAGCATTGCGTTTTATTCTGCAACAGGCTTTGAAATATCTGCCTTCAGTCTTTGTCATGATTTACCAATCACAACGCCCACGCAAGTATTATACATTAGTAAATGATAGAAACCAATTGGCTAATTCCAACAACATGAAACATTCACGCATGTAGACATATGGCTTGTCGCGTATCTCGGCAACATGAAACAGGTAGGCGGTCTACTTTCTGCGTGTCGCTCAAATGAATCGCACGAGTAGCTGTCAAAACACACTTGTGCGCTCCGCGACATGATAATAACACACCGACAAACCACCCGTTAACCGAAAAGCCACGAAACAGTTTCAACTTGTGACAATCATTCAGTAGAGTTAACCTACATTGTCTAATGGTTATAACGTGCGCGCAGGCTCACAATCTGAGCGAATAACAATTAATATTATTTTTGGGTGTGTGTTAAAAGGAAACAGTAGCCTATACTGAAAGCGTCACCGTTCAACATCAGCAGCTTTGTTGGCATTATGATACATTAAATTGGAAACGGATGAAGGGAAAGCAAAGGCATGGCAGACATACCTGTTAACCCATGGGGTCTAGAGTAGACGCGGTGGTGAGTCTTTGGAGTCCAATCCGGTTGTGATAGCGTGAGAGAGAGAAAGAACAGGGTTCAGAAGAATACTATATAGTATTACCTTATTTGATCCACTACACCTTTGTCTCAGTTATTCCCCTATTCACTTCCCCTTTCCCTGTGTCCGCCAGCCTTTTCTCTCTGTTTCCCTCCCCTGCTTTTCCGTGTCTTCGTATCAGGACCCAACCACCCCTATGTTGCTGACTGTCTCTCTCGCTCCCTTTCGCTTGGGCGCTCTCTCTCCCTCGCTGTCTCCGTATCTCCTTGTGTCTTTGGACACACTCAGGAAATGAGGCAACATGAATACACTCCGTTCTATCAGCGACCCAACCCCCAAACGCTCTCCTAGCTATATGACAGCTCAAAGAAACATTGGTGTCATTATTAGAATTGAGTAGGCCTATATCATCACAACAATATTATGATTAGTTAATAATAATAATGCATTAGCCTAATATATACAATATTAGGCGTAGGTGTAGTACAAGTAATAGTGAATAATTCATTATTCTAAACGGTGTTTTTACATGGACAGGCCAACAAATATATATTCAGTTACGAATTTAACATGTGCATGTGTAATTAAAAAAATTACATGCATTGGTTTGGCAACTTGTATATATAAATCATTTTTATGAAAATAATTATATACTTATGTAAACACGTTTCATCTAAATTCACACAGTCATGGTACACCGTTTATGCATGAACGTTTACATATTTTATGCCCCAGCCTATTACTTGGGGAATCATACACTCGTCTGTTATGCATAACACCAGGAGTCTGTACACGATGTCCTGGGGGGTTATTGAACGTGGGTGTTAGTGAGAACAGAAGACATGCTTTGTCCCCACGATAGTTTGAATGAAACACAAGGACCAAGCTACCCCCCCTTGTGGTAAGAAAGGAAAACAATCCGTCAATCATGGAAGGGAATTCGAATACACACCTGTTGTACATCCACGAACATATATTTTTTCACATTGTTTCACCCATCTATCAGACGATGGCGTCCCCATAAAATCGTTTAAATAATATGATAGGTATGATTAGGGACAACAAAATATTCATCCCATGTCAATTTTGGATTACTTTGTTGTTAATATTTTCCACCACATGCCATTTAAGCCCTTTCTCTGCCCCTATTTCTCTCTCCCTCCTTCGCTCACTCTGTGTCTTTGTCTCTCGCTTACTAAAAAACTAAATATAACAATTATATACTGTATATAACATGTGAATATTCTATTCACCTTGATTGCAATTGTGGTATAATACTGATCTGTATTTGAAAGATTGCTCAATTTGTCAACATATTTGTCCCAGACAAACCAAACCATTGTTTTTTTTCCAGAGGGTTTTAAGGAAGAAACCGGAGTTGCAGAACAAGACAGTCTTGCACATCTTACATCAGAGAGAGCAAGATTGCAATGGGTGTAAACTGACAGCATGTATCTTGTTTTGGGGAAGTGAAGAAAGAACCAGGTGTGTGTGAATGTGTTTTATATGTGAACAAAAGCAAGTGTGTGTGTGTGTGTCTGTGTGTGTGTGTGTGCATGCGTGCGTGTGTGTGTGTGTGTAAGAGAGAGAGAAGTTTGTGAGAGCAAGGTTAAGGAGTGTGTGAGGAGTGTGTCCAACAGCAGGGGGTAGGAAGTCCTTGTCATGCGGCTGGTAGCTGAGGGCCGGATCAGAGACTGTTGGGCAACACGGATTAAGAGTGTATGGCTGTAATACCCAGACAGACATGCACTCACACACAGCCTCTCTTTCTCCTTCTGTCTCTTCTTTGTTCTCCCTGTCCCTAATTCTTTATTTTTGTCTGAGTTTCTGTCATTGTTATTGTCATTTTCTCTCTCTCCCTCTCTCTTGTGTCTCTCTTTCTCTCTCTGAAGTGCTTGTGACAGTAAATACAATATCTACCAGGAACAAGCTGCTTTACTCAAAGCTTCACCGCCACACGCTAATGTGGCTGCTCCAATCTGCCTGACACGACAAGTTTGACCCTCCCTCTATCTCTTTGACCCTCTCTCTCACACTTATTTCATCTGTTTCTCTGTCTTCTTGTCTCCAGTCTCTTTTTGAGTCAGTTGAAAGGTAATCAGGATGAGGACATTCAGAGCACATTGACTATATGCTGAAATGGTTTGGTACAATGATATGGTCCTTCTCCTGCCTTCTTCCAATCATACCTCATCAAGCCATTACAACCCCTGGCATTGGTTCCTAAAGAAATGTAGTTATTCGTGCACAATATTTTTATGATTAACCCCTTTAAGATATTTTAAATCTAACTGCTCAGGGTTCTGGACTTGAAGCAAGGAGATGCATAGGCTTGAGGTCATTTGAAAGAAAATACTTTCTAGAGATGTGAAATAATTTATGAAAATGTAACACCAGCCCTATATAGGGACAACTATCCCCAGGAAGTTGATAGATAAATGCATTACTGTAACTACAGTGCCTATAGAGAACCATCATACCCATTTTAAATAGTCACTTTAACTTTTTTGTCTTACAACCTGAAATAATTAAAAAAAAATATTCCAGTTTTATTTACACATTCTGCCTTACAACATTCAAGTAACGTAAAAAGGCAACCGTTCGGAAATGTAAAAAAAAGAATAGAGTGGGAAAGTGATCAGTCCCATGATTTAAGACTTTGTGGAGCCACCCTTTTCTTTTATTACAACCATCAGTCTGTATGGATATATTTAGCTTTGTGCACCTACATGTAGATTGGGGAATATTTGCACATTCCACCTTGCAGAATTGTTTGAGTTCAGTAAAATTTTGTGGTGAGAGGCGATTGACTGCTGTCTTCAGGTCCTTCCACAGATTGTCAGTTGGATTTAGGTCAGGGCTCTGACTTGTCCACTTAAGGATATTCACCTTTCTATCCTTAAGCCACTGCATAGTTTTTTTGACGTTGTGTTTAGGGTTGTTGTCGTGCTGAAAGGTGAACCACCTGACCATCTTCAGCTGTCTAGCAGAGGGTCGCAGGTTTTCCCATAGATTGTATAATCACTGGATAGAGCCAATTGTGACGTCACCCATTGGATAGTGAAGATCTGATTTGGGTCATAGAATTTGCCATTACAGGTGCAGACATCTTGGTTGCGGATGTGACGATTTTACAGGAGAGGGAGGAGTAATCTAGCTAGCTAACTGATATTAATTGGGAAGCTAATGTGAAACAGTATTAAAACAAAATGTAAAACAAAATGTAATGTTACTTACCAGAAAAACTAAACTGCCAACTCCTTTGAGTGTCTTGTCATACAACCGAATGACATAGCCACGCCCTAAACGGCCCTTTGCTTTATTGACGATTTTAAAATCAACAAGACCATAACTCAAAAAATAAACATCATGATAAATTGCTGCTTAAATCTAGAGATTGAGACCATATACTCATTATGAAATTGTTTACTGAGGTAATAAATCAAGTGAGACATGTCTCTCATTCTCATAGACTATTACAGAAACCAAGCTCTTTTGCAACCAGATGTATCGCCCCCATCTGGAATTCAGATTGAATGCAGGTTTAAGGCACTTCCTCATTTGCGTAAATTTGCCAAACCGGACACACAACCTGTGGGTTTTCCTCAAGAATTTGGGTGTAACTGGCAGGATCCATTTACCTGTTTAAATCCTAAGAGAAACACATCCACAACATAATGTTGCCACCACCATGCTTCACAGTAGGTATTGTGTGTTTTGGGTGGTGTGCAGTGTTTGGATTTTGCCAAACATAACGCTTAGAGTTCAGTCCAAAAAGTTCAATCTTGATCTCAACTGACCATAAAACCTTTTGCCACATGGCATTCCAATCTTTCAGTTTTTTTTTGCAAAATGCAAACAAGACTGTATGGCCGTTTTTCAGAAAAGGGCAACTCTCTTGCCACCCTGCCATACAGGCCAGCTATGTATAAGGCTTGTAAGATTTTTGTTACATGCACAGACTGATTAATCTCAGCCAAGACTTGCAAGTCCTTCAAAGTTGCCATTGGCCTCCCGGTAGCTTCCCTGATCAATATCCTCCTGGCTCGGACATACAGTTTAAAAAGACGGCCCGATCTAGGGAAGGTGTTTGTGGTGCCATACGTTCTCCACTTCTTAATAATGCTCTGCATGTTACTCAGAGGGATAGTTAAAGCCTTTGAAACCTTTTTGTATCCTTCTCCTAACTTGTGCCTTTCCACACCTTTGTCCCAGAGCCAATTTGAAAGCACTTTTCCAACCATGATGTATTCTTTGCATTGCCATGCACTACTAGTAATGGACTCATCATGGAACAGCCAGTTTTCTTATGAAGTAATAAAAAGCACTACAACTAATGTCAGGCGGGGGGCAAATACCATGGTGTGTGATCTGGGAAGTGACTGGTTGTATATGAGCAAGTAACACTTAAACAACACAATGTAACTCCAAGTCAATCACACTGCTGTGAAATCACACTGTCCACTCAGGAAGCAACACCTATTGACAATCAATTTCACATGCCGTTGTGCAAATGGATTAGACAACAGATGGAAATTATAGGCAATTACTAGACAAAGGAGTGGTTCTGCAGGTGTTGACCACAGACCACTTCTCAGTTCCGATGCTTCCTGGCTGATGTTTTAGTCACTTTTGAATGCTGGCGGTGCTTTCACTCTAGTGGTAGCATGAGACGGAGTCTACAACCCACACAAGTGGCTAAGGTAGTGCAGCTTATCCAGGATGGCACATCAATGCGAGCTGTGGCAAGAAGGTTTGCTGTGTCTGTCAGCGTAGTGTCCAGAACATGGAGGCGCTACCAGGAGAGAGGCCCGTACATCAGGAGACGTGGAGAAGGACATAGGAGGACAACAACCCAGCAGCAGGACCGCTACCTCTGCCTTTGTGCAAGGAGGAGCAGGAGGAGCACTGTTTGGCATTTGCCAGAGAACACCAAGATTGACAAATTTGCCACTGGTGCCCTGTGCTCTTCTCAGATCAAAGCAGGTTCCCACTGAGCATGTGACAGACGTGACAGAGTCTGGAGACATGGTGGAGAACGTTCTGCTGCCTGCAACATCCTCCAGCATGACCGGTTTGGTGGTGGGTCAGTAATGGTGTGGGGTGGCATTTATTTGGGGGGCGGCACAGCCCTCCATGTGCTCACAAGAGGTAGCCTGACTGCCATTATAGGTACCGAGATGAGTATGTGTATATAATGGTAACTCTTAAGGGGATGATCACTTATCCAAACCAGGTAATTCACAATTTATTATTATTTTTATTAGCATTTTATAACAACAAATAAACAAATACAAAATATACTTAACAAAAGTAAATATATAAAAAAGTGAAATAACATAGAATTACCAGTACTCAAAAAAGAACAAAAACAAATAACAAGAATAAAACAATTGTCAGCATTATTACTTAACAACATTTTTCGTGTTAAAACATATCTAATCAAAATCTTCCATGAGTATTCTCTCCAATAATTTCAACTTGTTGTTTTATAAATATTTTTACACATTTGTTCCCAATTCATTGATGAAATATCACATTGAAGTTAATTCTTCCATTTGTTTATTACCTTCTCAATACATTTTAGCAGTGGATTAATATATTCAATAGTTATTTTCCTTAACATGTCAAGAAGATAGCTTCTCACCTGTAAAAAATGTAACATATGAGAATTGGGTAGGTCATACAATGATTTTAACTTTTTCTTTTTTAACATATTCTTTTTCTATTCAAACATTTAACCATATATACATAAAAATGTATCTGCCCATGTCACGTCCAGCCCGGTATGGGCTGTATAAGTTTTGGTTTTCCCCTGTGTGTTGTCTTATTCCGTTGGTTTAGTTGACTTTGTTATTGTCCTCATGTGTCCTCATCATTGGTACCTGCCTTGTGTGTGTTCTGTATATAGGTAATTTCACTATGTGTTATGTATGGCTCCCCCTGGTGTCCCTTCTCTGTCTTGTCTATGATGTCATCAGTGTGGGCCCTAGTCACATGTTTGAGTTAACCTATTGATCACGGTGTAGCAATTCCCATGTCCAGGTGTCGTGTAATAGTCCTCATTTATTTTGGTATTTAGTTGGTGTGTTTGCTTCCCTCCCTTGTTCGTCAATGTATCCTGTAACGTGTCCTGTTCCCGTGTTCCAGTGATCCAGTGTTTCCTTTGCTTTATATTCGCTTCGCCCCTCGTGGCAGTGTTTTGTTTGAATATTAAGTATTTTGTTAATAAACACCCTTCGATTATTGCAACCTTCGCGTTTGTCTCTACCGCTTCCTGAGGATACGTGACAGATTGACAAACCCCTATTATGAGACAGCGAAGGAGCAACCGCGTCTCCAGAAAGAGCCGTCCTCTCCCCCCCGAGAAAGGAGGCAACGAAGACGGGGATCTCAACCGGCTGATTATGGAGCAGGCCTTTGCTATGGGCTACTCCCCGGAGGAAGTCGAATACGACGCAGAGGGAATAGCCTGTTTTGGGTTGAGTAGCTGGGGGGTGGACGCCGTCGACAGCTGCATGGTTGAGGCAGAGGACGGAGAGGAGGACTGCTTGGTTTTGGAGGACGAGGAGAAGTACTCCTCTTGGGATTACGAGGTGGACGAGAGGGAGGATGTGCGAGATGCCTGGAACCTTCTCCTCGACAAGATCCAGGGTGCTGTCCCACT